>CABHPQ010147216.1:0-28181 GCA_902168405.1 Peromyscus aztecus
ACACACACATACACACACATACACACATACACACACACACATACACACACATACACGCACACACATACACACATACACACACACACACACACACACACACACACACACACACACACACACACACACACACACACACCCCAAAGAGAAAAGGATCAAGATCAAGGACCCAAAAGAAGAGGCCCTTCCTCCCTGTCTTCCCAGCCCACCAGGAGGTAAGGCCTAATCATCAGAGCCATTAACCAGGGCACAGATGACTCACCAAGGACTCTAACCCATCAGAGTGCTGTCACCAGTGTGGTTTATGGCTTCTGAGCACCAAATCCCCCGTGGGTCACATGGCCCCTCTTGCCTCTGTTCAGAGTGAATCTGGAGTGCCTGCATTTATCTAGTGATGTCTGGGAGGAGCTGGGTGGGCTCCATGACTGACCAAAGGTCTAGGGGAGCCACAGGCATCCAAGGACCTCAGCTGCTAAATCCAGCCAAAGATGCCCGGGACAGGGGGATACCTGTCAGCTGGTAAGAGGGTTTGGCCACTGACACCCATTTAGGTACCGAGCGAGAAACTTCCTATCGCATCTGCATCCCAGCCTCTGTACTTCCCGTCAAGGCCTGATGTTGTCCTCTGCCTGGCAGATGTGGTCTGTCCTCAAATCCCTACAGGCTCTGTCCCTCTGCTTCATCACCTCCCTGTGACATCCCTTCACTGGTGAGGTGGCTCTGCTCACTCAGAACCACTTCTGGCCAGTTCTATTAGCAGAGATGGATCCTCAGGGCTCCTGAAGATCGGGGCAGGGCATGTCTTCCACCCATACCCCATCTGCTCTGTCCAAGCTCCCCAAAGTCTCTGCTGGTCCCCAGTTCAATCTTCATCCCTTCAAGTCTCCATTCATCTGCTGGAGCCAGATGGTGACCTAGATCCTTGCTCTATCACAGACACATGTGATTTGATGTGTATCAGTTACCCTCTCTGAGCCTTTGAAAGTGGGTTCTTAGCGAATCCTGCATCAAGGAGTGGTGGGAAGGGTTTTGGAAGATACTGCTGTGTGCCTGGGGTCTGGCTGTACATAGTTGATGAATTTGCTTTTTTAGAAAATATTTTGTTTATTATTACTGGGCAGTGATGATGCACACCTTTAATCCCAGCACTGAGAGGCAGAGGCAGGTGGATCTTTGAGTACTAGGACAGCCTGATCTACAGAATAAGTTCCAGGACAGCCAGGGCTACACAGAGAAACCTTGCCCCACCAAACCAATATATATTATTATTATTTTGATTTTTTGAGACTAGGTTTCACTATGTGTCCTTGGGTGGCCTTGAACTCATAGAGATCCACCTGCCTCTGCCTCTAGAGTGCTGGGATTAAAGGTGTGTCCCACTGCACCCAGATTATTTTTTTCTTATATGTATGAATGTTTTGCCTGCATGTATGTATATGCATCATGTGTGTTCCTGGTGCCCGAGGCTAGAAGAGGGCATTGGATTCCCTGAAACTAGAGTTAGGGATGGTTGTGAGTCACATAGTGGGTGCTGGGAACTGAGCCGGGTCCTCTGCAAGAGCAGTCAGTGCTCTTGACTGCTGAGCCGACTCTCCAGCTCCTTTCTTTTTCATTTTTGGAAGCAGAGTCTCACATAGTCCAGGCTGACCTTTAACCTGCTGTGTAACTGAGGATGACACTGGCCCTCTGATCCTTCTGCCCGCACAACACAAGTGCTGGGGTTACACGTGTGCTGCCACACTTGGTTTATACAGTGCTGGGCATCGAACCCAAGCCTGCACGTGTGCTAGGTGAGCGTTCCGCCTGCTGGCCTGCACGTGTGCTAGGTGAGCATTCCACCTGCTGGCCTTCGAGTGTGCGAGGTGAGCGTTCCACCTGCTGGCCTTTGAGTGTGCGAGGTGAGCGTTCCGCCTGCTGGCCTGCACGTGTGCTAGGTGAGCATTCCACCTGCTGGCCTTCGAGTGTGCTAGGTGAGCGTTCCACCTTCTGGCCTTCGAGTGTGCTAGGTGAGCATTCTACCTGCTGGGCCCCAACCTTCAGATGCACGCTTTTTTGACTTGATTTTCACCATCAGATTGACCTGTCCCACACTCCCTGCCGGTCCCCATGGCTGGCAGCCTGGTGTACTTTGTGTGTGCGTTCAGCTTACTCCCGGGAGCTCTTGAAGACGCTGGCCCACCCTATGGTCTCCAGATGGGCTTTGCGTGCAGGAGCACAGATGGTTTCCCAGGTCATGAGTCCTGGGGAGGCAGGCTAGGTCTCAGGCGCTGGGTTTCTTGGGATTTGAGGCCACATAAGAAATGTTTTTCCATGGGTGGATGAGATGGCTCAATCCAGGAAAAGATGCCTGCTGCCAGGCGTGATGACCTGAGTTCAATCCCTGGGACCCACATGGTGGAAGGAGAGAACCACGTTCCTCAGCCACATATGTCCATGAGTATGCCGTGGCATGCACATACCCATGCGTGGACACACGCCTCCCAAACACACACTCTCAATAAATGTTTGGTTTGGAAAAGACTTCTTTTTTATTTCATGTCTGTGCCCCCGTGCATGTCTGTGCAGCACATGTGTGCTGTGCGCCGGGAGGTCAAAAAGTTTTTCTGATCCCCTGGGCCTGGAGTTACAGGCTGCTGTGAGTCATGGTGTGGATACTGGGAACTGATCCTGAGTCCTCTGCAAGAGCAACAAGTACTCTTAGCCGACTGAACCATCTCTCCAGCCCCTTGTTTTGAGAGAGAGAAAGAGTCCCACTGTGTAGCCCTGGCTGGCCTGGAACTCACTATGTAAACCGGGTTCCCTTCCAGCTCACAGAGATCCACCTGCCTCTGCCTCCCAAGTGCTAGGATTAAAGGTGTGCGCCACCACATCCAGCAGTAAATGTGACAATAATAATGATGGAAAGTTTCCCCAGAGACTCCCTGGGCCACTTACAAGCAGGGAGTGCAGGTCTAGCTGGCTTGTCCCTCCAGGGCACTTTGGAGTCCCCAGGCTAACCCCAAAGACTGTTATGCTACTCCATGTATGGTGTATCCTGTTTGTGGAGCCTGTGTGTACCTACTGTTCTCTGTCTGCTCTGTCCAGGGGAAAGACATGTCTGACTTTCCTGGATGTCCATGTTTGCCTGGGCATCCAGGGTTGTGCCAAGTCCTTCTGTCAGGGCGCGAGTGTTCCTTTGCCCCCATCCTCGAACGTTTTCTGGGTAGACAAAAACATGGAATTTTGGTTTCAAGGTGTGATGGAGCTCCACATCCATCAGGCCCTGCCAGGCCCCTCTTTCTTTTTCTCCCATTCCCATTTCTGCTTTGGGGTATGGAGGGGAAATAGCAATTTTGAAAGGGCCACTTGTCAAGATCAAAATCACACTACCCAACAACGCTGCTGCCCAGCCACCAACAGCCCTGGGGCTGTGCCGGGGGACAGTGTCAAAGACTTCACAGACTGGAGGGTAGAGATGCCTGGCTTGGCTCCCAAACTCAGTACTGCCTCTTCCAGTCTGTGTTCCCAAATCGTCTGTGCCTCAGTTTCCTCCTGTGTCACATAAGGATAATAACCATTCATTCCTACAGAGCTGATTGGAAAGATTCAACACGCTGCTCCTGGGACAGTCAGTGTCTGGAGGTGTGAGCTTTCCACACCCACTTACTCCTGAAACAGAGGCAGGCAGAGTGTTGGTAAGAAAGTCCAGTGTTCCTGGGGGTTCAGGTGGAGCCTCTGCAGTCTGGGATGGAGATTTCTAACCCAGTTGTTCTTCAGAACCCCAGGGAACTTAAAAGGCAAACCATTCTACAGACTTCCTCCTCTTCCACTTCTTCCTTTTGAGGCAGGATCTCATGTAGCCCACGCTAGCCTCCAACTCATTATGTAGTGGAAGATGATCTAAGACTTCTTAACCTCCTGCCTCTATTTTTGGATAACCTGTGTGCTGTGGGAATGTTCTGTATGGCAAATGTGTTGCTAATAAAATACTGATTGGCCAGTGGCTAGGCAGGAGGTATGGGCGGGACTAGCAGAGAGAATAAAAAGAACAGGAAGGCAGAAGGAGTCACTGACTGCCTGCCAGCCGCCATCAGGACAAGCAGCTTGTAAAGATGCCGGTAAGCCACGAGCCGTGTGGCAAGGTATAGATTTATAGAAATGGATTGATATAAGATATAAGGACAGTTAGCAAGAAGCCTGCCACAGCCATACAGTTTGTAAGCAATGTAAGTCTCTGTGTTTACTTGGTTGGGTCTGAGCAGCTGTGGGACTGGCAGGTGAAAGAGATTTATCCTGACCGTGGGCCAGGCAGGAAAACTTAAGCCACACCTGTGTGTCCCCACACCTTTTTTTTCCCTTTTAAGTATTTCTTTGTTTCTGTATTATGGTATCTGTGCATGTATGTCTGTGCATCATGTGCATGAAGTGCCCTTGGAGACCAGAAGAGGGCCTCAGATCTCCTGGAACTGGAGTTACAGACAGTTGTGGGCTGCCATGTGGATGCTGGGAATTGAACCCGGGTCCTCTGGAAGTGTAGCCAGTACTCTTAACTGCTGAGCCATCTCTTCAGCCCGGGTCCTGCCTCTTAATGTCACCACAGTGACAGTCACATCTCAACATGAATCTTGCAGCAGATGTTCAGACACAGCAAGAGTCAAAGGCAACGAGACCAGTGTGTCAAAAGTCTGTACTCTCACGCCCTGCAGTGAATGTTCATGATAGCCTGAGAGGCACTTCAGAGGCAGAGATGCTCAATCTTACAGTGTTGGGGTGTGGGGGGAGGGGGTTCAGTGTCTGGCCAGCACCTAAGACATGCCTCCTGATCTGGTAAACACTGTTGATCAGGCGTGGTGGAACACACCTGTAATCCCAGCACTCAGAAGAGGGGCAGGAGGACCAGGAGTTCAAGGTCATTCTCCATTGTAAGTCCTAAGCCTGCCTGTGGTTCAGGACACTGTATCTCAAAAAACCACAACAACGGATGGCATCCGTACATTAGGGACCACCAAGTCTGTTCTTTCAAGTCCCTCCTGGCTTTGGATATTTATTTCTGTATTTATTTATTGGGTGTGCATATGTATATGTTTGCCATGGTGCCAAGGTGGGAGTCAGAGGACAATTTGTGGGAGTCAGTTTTCTCCTTCCTCTGCGTGGTTCTGGGGACTGAACTCAGGTCTCCAGGCTTGCACAGCAGATGCCCTTCCCGTCTGAACCGTCTTGCAGGCCTGGTTTTGGGTTCTGAGTCCGGTGGCCCAGCTCTTCAGGGACAGCCCACCAGCTCCTTGTTGCTGTAAATCCAGAGACTGCCGCCTTATTATTACCCTTGTCCTGCTTCATCTTCGGGACATTGAGAGGCTTTGGCTCAGTTGTGGGCCTGTGGGAACTGGTCAGTACAGGGTTGCTGGACCCAGCTGCTACATCTTCAATAGCTTTGTGAGTGGACATCATTAAGAATCAAATCACAGGCTTCCAATTAGATCAGACTTAAAAAGACCACAAGCATTCTGAGCTCACCACTTCCTAGTGACTTTCCTGTGCTTCGCCTTGACGGATGCGCTGAGACCATTTGCTGTGTCTTGGGGTGGAAACTGCCAAGTGACTTCATGTGAGCAGTCTGGAATTGGTTGTGGAAGGAAGTAGTGACACCCCAGAAATCAGCAAATGCCACCAGCTGGGACTCACACCACCACCTCCGCCTGCGTTTGGGAATCATCCTGACGGTGGATGTGCACTGTTCCTTTCTAGCCCAGTGAAATCCAGTTAGGCTGGAACATGTCGCTTTTCTGAACACTGAATCATGTTAAAGTTTGTTTATTTATTTTTCTGGTTTTTCAAGACAAAGTTTCTCTGTGTAGTCCTGGCTGTCCCGGAACTCACTCTGTAGATCAGGCTGGCCTCGAACTCAAGAGATCCGCCTGGCTCTGCCTCCCGAGTGCTGGGATCAAAGGTGTGCAACACCACACCTGACTTATTTATTTATTTACATACCACACTATGTAACCCTGACTGGCCTGGAACTCTTTATGTAGACCAGAATGCTCCTTACTTTTTTATGTTTAAAACTTAGACAGTTTTGTTGAGGTATAATTGGCATGTAACAAGCTGTATAACCAAGTCTGAAGACACAGGTCTGGGATTCCAGTTACTTGGGCAGTTAAGGCAGGAGAAGGGCTCGTTAAGGGTAGGAGGCTAGCTTGGACAACTTAGTTATATCCTGTCTCAAAAAAGCCAAACCAAACAAAAGGAGGGTTGTTGAGATAGCTCAGTGGGTAAAGGCCCTTGGTACCAAGCCTGACAACCTGATTTCTATCCCTGGGACCATAAGGTAGAACGAGAGACGCACCTTCTCAAAGTTGTCCTTTGCCTTCCACAGGTGTCCCATGAGATGCATGTGGCCCCCAAATAAAGGTAAAAGTATTAAAACTGACTGTGCATATTTAAAAAACATGATTTGGTGAGTGTTACTGCATAGACTCACCTGCTGAGCCATCACCGTGGTCTAAGATGGTGTGCAAAACAAAAACAAAAACCAAAACAAAACCAAAACCAAACCAAAACCAAAACCCAAAACCAAAACCCAAAACCCAAAACCAAAAACCAAACCAAACCAAAACATCACCCCTAAAAGACTCTTCACGCCCTTTGTAACCCCCCCTCCCACCTGCAGGCTGCCTCTGAACTTGTCTTCCAGCAGCCCGGATTAGGGTGAGTTCTGGAACTCTGTGTGAATGGCGTCTGTAGTATGTCAGCCCCTGCCTTCCCCCGCCACCCCCCTCTTTGAATCTGCCTTCCTTCACTTAGTGTAATGTTTTTGAGGTTCCCCTGTATTGTTCATAGATTGTGGTTTATTTCTTTTTATTCCTGAATAATATTCCCTGCAGGGAAAAACCACACTGTTTTCCATTCACTCGTTGAAGTTCATTTGAGTTACTTCAAGGTTTTGCTTGTTGTGAATAAAACAGTTACACATATTTGGGCACAAGTCTTTTTCATATAAAGATTTTACTTTATCTCGAGACAGAACTAGCCTTGAACTCACAGAGATATGCTGGCCCTTGTCTCTCGAGTGCTGGGATTAAAGGTGTGCACCACCTTGCCAGGCCCTCAAGATTTTATTTTTAATTAAGTATATTTGTATCTGGATAGGTACATGTGCATGTAGGTGCCCGTGAAGGCCGAAAGGGGGCAGCAGATCCCCTGGAGCTATGACATGCCTGACTTGGGATGCCTGGCTGGAAATGGAACTCATAGGAACCTCTGGAAGGGTATACACTCTGAACCATCTCTCCATCCCTGACAAAGGTGGATGGAGGGCCTAGGACAGGGGGTGGGGACCTGTTTTGGGAGGACTCAGGGGCCTCCTCTCTTGGTGCTTTTGAGCTTTCTGGCCACGAGTGACTATGGAGCTGTCCTCCAAGAGTCTCTGTGGGTGGAAGGGGGAAGGCACACTCAGAATGCACTCCTTGAGGGAGGCAGGGAGAGTAACAGGAGAGTGGGGAGGATTCAGTGGGCAGGTAGTGTGCTGTGTCAGGAGGCTTCTGTGGTACTGTGCAGAACCGTGCAAACAGGAGCCTGCGGATGGCCTCGCTGAGCGCCCAGCTGAGAGCAGTGGAACAGGGAGGGAGGTCTCTGGGGACCTTGGCGCACAACACAGCCTGGGAGCTTCCAGTTATATCTTCAGAGGGACGTGGCTCCCCAGTCAGCATGCCCCCCTCTCAGCTTCCAGGGCAGCTCTTCATCTCTGAGCTTGAGGACCGAGGTAGAGGGTGGGGGAGGAGGCCACCAGTGGCGCAGAACGAGGAATAACAGAAATGATTTGTGTCAGCAAAATGAAAGAGCCAAACTTTTCATGTGCTCTCAGAGACTTTGGGAGAGCGCTCACCCAGCTCTCCTGGGCTGTACATCAAGTTTTTGCTCAGCATTTGTGTGGAGCTGGGACCTGGGCAGGACTCAGAGCCCAGTAGGGGAGCATCCTAGCACAGGACACACGTGAATGCCATCCCAGGTAGAGGACCTAAGAGCAAACAGGATCCGGCTAATAAAATGTCCGCAGAGGTGGAGGTGGCGGGCCTATGTGAGAATTCTTTTCTCATCAGGTCCAAATTCAAGATCAAGTTCTTTGCTGTAGATAATGAATTACTTGAAGCTTTTTTTTTTTTTTTTTTTTTTTTGGCCAGGTGATGTATGTGGGGGAGACCTGGGCTGGATGGAGGAAAAGTAGGAGCAGTTCCAGAGAGTGTGGGTGGGGGTAGGGGTGGGGACAACGGCCAGAAGAGGCTGGGAGAGTTCTTTCTGCTGAACCCAGCTGGGCAGCCTGGGATTCTGGGGTTGGAGGGGACATTTTAGTTGAGGGCTGGGTGAGCCTATTCAGAGGACTGGGAGGCAGCGGATCAGACTTTCTGGAAGCCCATCCCGTGGGTGAGGGAGTCCCTCGCTCCTTCCTTTCCCAATGGGAAGGAGGTTGAGGTCTTCTTCCACCACGTCGGTCCTTGGCTCTGTCAGGCTGTTAAGCTTAGCAGCAAGCTCCTTTTCCAGTTGATCCATTTCGCTAGCCCTGAGCTTGAGCCTCTGTTTCGACTTACTCACCTATTGGTGTGGGTTTCTTTTTAGGGCTCCTTGTCTGTTGGATAATCTCCACAGAACTCATTTGTCACATGGTCCCTACATCTTCCCCATGGTGTGTGCAGGTGTATGGGATGTGTAGTCTGTTTGCCGGCTGGGAAGCCCAGGTCACCTGGCAAGCCCCTTAGAACCTTCAGGCCTTGGCCACATCAAGGGAGGGACTGTGGAGTAACTTGGGAGTGGGGTCAGGCCCCTGGTCTGGATGGTGTAACTGAAGTTTTCCTTCTTTCATTTTAAATTTTTAGATTTATTTATTTTATTTTATATGTATGAGTGTTGTGTGTACGCCATATGCATGCCTGGCCCCGAAGAGGGTGTTAGAGCTCCTGGAACTGGAGTTACAGGAGGTTGTGAGCCATCATGTGGGTGCTGGGAATCAAGCCCCGGTCCTCTGCAAGGGCAACAAGTGTTCTTAAATGCTGAGCCATCTCTCCAGCCTTGTGACTAAAATTTTCAAATGGCTAAACTGGCTGGAAAGGGCACAAAGGGGCACTTACTTCTGGAAGGCCGCTGGTGAGACATGTCCAAGTGTGGGGCCCCTGAATCCCTCATACAGAGCCATACCATGGCGTGTGGCAAGAGCTCTCAAAAAATCCCAAACTTAGATATTTGATTGTTTTTTTTTTTATAGCTCAGAATGGCCTTCCACTTCTGCTCTCCTTGCCTACATCTCTCAAGTGTTGGGATTAAAGGTGTGTGTCGCCTGCTCAGGTGTTGGCACTGGAGCTCAAACCCTGGGTTTTGTGCATACTTTGCAAGCACTCTACTAACGGAGTTACATCCCCAACTTTCCAAACTTGGGTATTAAATAAACTCATTGCACCAGCCAAGGGAGGAAGGTGGGATGAGCATCATCTCTGCTTTGCTCAGGGGGAAACTGAGGCATAGACAATCTGTAAATGGTCATCTAGGCCAGGCCTGATCGCCTACCCAGAGAACTACATCAGCAGCTCCAGCCCCTTGGAAGTGGCTGTTGTGTTGATGAGGGGTAGAATATCAGCCAAGACTGGCTCTTTGGCTTGGGTAGGAGCCCATTTATCTTCCTCCTGTCTCCTTCTCCTGAGATGGCTACCCTTCCGCTTTCCAGAAATGTGTGGAAGGCTTAAGGGCCTGTTCCTCCTGCCAGCGAGCTCGGTTTGCAGAGGGAGAGGCAACAGCGGACAGCTTCTCCTCAGAGATGCTTGGGATGATCTCCCTGGAGCTTAAACATTTATTGCATTCCCCTCTTTACCATTCTACAGTTCACCCTTCATCAAGCTTCCTAATGTGCGCATTTAGCCACTGAGCCCAGTGACAAGCCACATTTTCCTCAGATACATGACTACTTCATGAAACTGTTTCCTTCTCCCGAGGGAAATTATCTTGGTTGCTTCCCCAGGGGCAATGATCTGACTCTCAGCTCCCTGTCCTCCTTGTCCACCACAGCCTGGTTGAGTGGTTTTCATCTCTGCTCAGCAGGCTAGGATGATAGAAGGAAGAAGAGGTTATATTGCCCCATCACACATGGCTGCTTCTCTCCAAGCTACCAGGTCACAGTCCCACGCTGGCCCCACATCCCTGTGTTCTGCAGACTCTAGCCCAGCCTGAGCTACATGAGAACTTTTCTCAAATCAATCAATCAATCAATCAGTCAATCAATCAATCAACAAGCAAATAAGAATTCCCAGAGTGGATAGTTCATCTATTTTTCTTATTGACTATCCTGTTCCCTTAAGGGGGCTTGTGTTTTCTGTTCCCCTAAGCTAGCCAGAGCCTGCCTCAAATTGATCACGATAAATACTTGTGAAGCTCCTGCTGTGGGCCAGGCTGTGTTCCAAGCACCCCATCTCAGGAAGGGCAGTGTGCAGTGGTTGTTTAGGTGGTTGTACAGGTGAAGAAACTGAGGCACAGGGTCAGGTGCTCTGGGAACCAGCATCCCTTGTTAGGGATGGCCCCTTTCCTTACAGTCAGTTCTTAAGCTCTTTTGCGTCAGAACAGAAATGTTACTCAGTGATTCATTGAAAACCCCACTCTCTTCTGGAACCTTCCTGTACTAGGAAGCCCAGAATCATGGCACTGGCATCTGTTTGGCTTCTGGTGAGGGCTTTTTTCCAGCACCAGACACAGCAGAGGGTATCTCATGACAGGCCATAGAGGACTTGATTTTACAGCAAACTCACTCTACAGCCCAGCAATTCACAGGTCCACGGGGCCAGGCACTCACTGCTCAACTGCTTCCTAAGGTCCTTTCTCCAAATGATAGTGATTGGGGAACTAACGCTTCTAATCCATCAACTTCAGGGACACCTCCAAACCGGGCACTTCCGGGTGGTCAGACTCTCTTCCATAGGCTTTGTCCTCATTTCTCTGTGAGCATGGGGGAACCACACCTGTTCAGTAGATGGGGGGACCGGAGCACAGACATGTGAGGTGACTGTTGGCCAGACAGAAGCCTGAGTGTGTGGGGCATAGAGGAGCAAGAAGTGGTCTGAGCGAGAACACTGGGCCTGACCTGAGGTCTGGGGTCAGGAAGAGATCAGAAAGGAAGGCTGGACAATGTTCTCTGTGCAGCAGTTAGGAGGTCACACAGTGGAGATGAGCATGACATGGACTGACCATCGATCAACACACAAGACTGAGCTAGAAAGCCCCAGCTCCCCGAGGTTCTGATAGAAGAGTCCCTCAGTGTCCCTGGGCTTGGGGAGGATCACAGAGTCAGTGTCCAAAGAATCCTGTTCTTGCTGAGGACACTTTCTCCTCATGTTCTTGCTCTGCACCTTCAGCGGTCAATCCTGACAAGAGTCGAGGAGGCGTGTTCTGTGTACAGCCCAGCCCAGTGGCAGGTGGCGGCTGCCAGGGCTGCAGAGCCTGTACTCAATCACCCTGCACCGAGTCGGGCTTCGCACTGGCTCGCAATTACAATCCTTCAGGCCCGACACAAAATCATTGGGCTGGTAAGAGGAGAGTACCTGGGTAATGTGTTTAACAAAAATTAACCCGGTTAAGTCCTGACTCCATTGAAAATGAGAAAGTGCGGATGAGCCTAATCGATTCCTCCCTGGTCCAATTTACCCCAGAGTCGGCTTTGGGTTTCAGTTAAATGGGCCAACTCCCAAAACAGGGATGCCGGCTTTATCAAATTACCTCTTAGGTCACTGAGTTCCTATGAAGGTAGAGTCTGTTTGTGTCATCCATGGGGCCTGGTTGACGGGGACATGCTGCCTTGGTTCACACACATTTTGGCTCATGCTCGCCACCTCGTATACACTCTCTTGCCCACACAGGCATGCACACAAACCTCGCCAGGGTGAGAAGGGTTAGTAAATATTTACTCCTTTCCCCAGGGAGCGGAAAGTATGGATTTGATCAAATACTCATTTATTCTTTGCCCACCGCTGTCCTCCCCACCTGCCCCCCGCTGGCCTCTTGGCAGATAAATGATGTTATTTGAAGGTATTCTGGAAATTTCTGACGGAGGCTGTGCCTTAAGTGCTTTTAGAGCAGGCCTATACTTTGTAATACTTGTCATGTTCTGGCTAGTAGACTCCTAGCCTCTAAAAGCCGGAACCTCACTCTGTTTCCTGCATGTGAGGGCTAGGTCATTAGCTGTGCATTTCAAATGAAGCAGATTTACAATACAGATCGCAGAAAAATACGTTGACAAGAGACAGCACGTCCCAAGGAATCCATGGAGCAGAAAAGACAAGTACCCAGGGATGGATCAGCCTGTCTGGGGAGCAGGGCTTTCTTTTCAAGGGCTTGGGGGTTCACTTGGGTGAATCTGGGTCTCTTTTCAGGTTCCTGAGAGTCACTCTTTCTGAGGTTGGCAAAGGTGGTACAGGCCTGTAATCCCAGCTACTTGGGAGGCTGAGGCAGGAGGATGACAAGCTCAAGGCCAGCCTGGGAAACTTAGTGAGACCTTGGGTCAAAATGGAGAGCAGAAAGAGGGCTGAGAGCCGCTCAGCGGTAGAATGCTTGCTCAGCACAGGCCCTGGGTCCATCCTCAGCTCTCTCTGCTTCGTTCTACTCCCTCTCCGATGACGTGGACCCTGCCAGGGATGCCACCTGCCTAGTCCTGGATAAGGATGGGAGAATGGTGCTGGGCGGTGGTGGCGCACGCCTTTAATCCCAGCACTCGGGAGGCAGAGGCAGGTGGATCTTTGTGAGTTCGAGGGCTGGGCTACAGAGTGAGCTCCAGGAGAGGAGCAAAGCTACACAGAGAAACCCTGACTCGAAAAACCAAAAAACCAAAAACAAAAACAAAAAACCAAACAAACAAACAAACAAAAAGGATGGGAGAATGGGAAGGGAGAGATCTCAAAGGAAGCCTGCTGAGGAGGGTGCGGGGGTGTGTGAAACCGTGGGGGCCACTGTTCAATAACACAATTGAGGTGCCACCGGGCCATTGCCAATGTCCTTCAGATCTGCAACCAGTTGACTTTAAGAAAGGGGAGTTCCCCTCTGTAAGGTGGGTGGGCCTCGTTTGGTCAGTTGAAGACATCAATAGCAAGACTCAGGTTCTGCCTCAGGCTGCAGTGTCAGCTCCTGCCTGGACTTCCAGCTTGCTGGCTCGCCTGTCAGTCTTCACAGTCATGTGAGCCAAGTCCTTAAAATAACCCATTTATCTGTCTGCCTGTCAGTCTATCTGCCTCTCCATCTAGCCCCCATTCATCTACCCAGCTGTTTACCCATTCATTCCCATCTACACATTTATCCCAACTACTCATTCATCGCTTCCATTTACCTACCTATGTATCAATTTACACACCCAACCATCCATTTATCCACCCACCCACCACCTATCCTTTCATCCATCCACCCATCTACCAGCTCATCCACCTATCCATCCATTTACCCATTTATCCATCCATCCATCCATCCATCCATTTATCCATCCATCCATTTATCCATCCATCCATTTATCCATCCATCCATCCATCCATCCATCCATCCATCTATCCATCCACCCTTCCCTCCCGCTGGCTCTGCTGTTCTGTCAAATCCTTATTACTGGTTTCTGGGAATAACTGTCACCCTCCCCCATCATCACTATCTCCACTTGAAGAGGCAGGAGAGCTCTGTGGAAGTGCTTGGCCAAATGCCTCGGATGTG
Organism: Peromyscus aztecus; assembly: GCA_902168405.1. Lineage (NCBI taxonomy): Eukaryota > Metazoa > Chordata > Mammalia > Rodentia > Cricetidae > Peromyscus > Peromyscus aztecus. The sequence continues at coordinate 13,690 of CABHPQ010147216.1, forward strand.
ACAAGTATCCAGGGCGCACCATTAGCCCCACGGTCACACTGTCCAACTAGAATGGCTTTTGTTTCTCCCTGGGGCTCTCTAGATGTGCTAGATTGTTAGCTGCCCACCCAGGATTTCTCAGTCTTCTCCTTTTGTGACCCCCCGCCCCCCCGGGCTTGTGCTCCAGCTGTAGGGAGCTCAGTTCCAAGGGCTGTGTTGCGGTTGATCCTGGCCAGTGCTTTAGTTCCCTTTCTTGTCTCTGTCTGAATATCTAACACGTACAGCATATGGGAGGAAGAGTTAGTTTCAGGTCGAGGTGTGGGAAAGTAGCATCCTTCACAGTTGGGAAAGCATTCTGAGCTCTTGGGCAGTGGGAGCTTGCAACTGAACTCTTCACATCTTGATGATCAAAGCAGAGAAAGACGCTGCTGGTGCTCAGCTCCCCTCCCTCCCTCCTCCTCCTCTTACAGACCTCCACTAGCACTCTCCTTCCCCTCTTTAACTCCCCTGGGTCCCAGCCCATGGCATGGGGCGGCCTACATTCTGGGTGGGTCTTTTCCTTCGGTAATCCCCTCTGGAGACACTCCCACAGGCAAGCCCAGAAGTGTGTCTCCCAGGTGATTCTAAACCCATTTGCTCCAGTAGCACCTGGAGGAACACCGTCCGGTCATCTGTCCATTCGTCTCTTCAACACACGTTCCCGTAGTCCCTGTCCCAAGGGACTGTCCTAAGCACAGGGGACAGGGCAGTGAACAGAACCAGCCTGGACTGTAGCTAGATTTTTCCTGCCTGGCCCACGGTCAGGATAAATCTCTTTCACCTGCCAGTCCCACAGCCGCTCAGACCCAACCAAGTAAACACAGAGACTTATATTGCTTACAAACTGTATGGCCGTGGCAGGCTTCTTGCTAACTGTCCTTATCTTAAATTAATCCATTTCTATAAATCTATACCTTGCCACATGGCTCATGGCTTACCGGCATCTTTACATGCTTCTTGTCCTGGCGGGGCGGCTGGCAGGCAGTGACTCCTTCTGCCTTCCTGTTCTTTTTATTCTCTCTGTTAGCCCCGCCTATACTTCCTGCCTAGCCACTGGCCAATCAGCATTTTATTAGCAACACATTTGCCATACAGAACATTCCACAGCACTGGACCCTGCTCCTGTGGAAGAGTAGGTAGGTCGCAAATCAGAAGATGAATAAGGGACGTAGGAAGAGAGGGCTAACAAGGGCAGACATCTTGGGCTTGTGGGGGAGGCTTCACCGAGAAACAGAGATATGGACTTACCAGCTGTGGAGAGCGATGGTTTGACTGTGTCCCTGTGAGTCAGGTGCTGGAAACTCAGTCCTCAAAATATTATCCTGGGGGCTGGAGAGATGGCTCAGTGGTTAAGAGCATTTGCTACTCTTGCAGAGGACCTGAGTTGGTTCCTAGCACCCTTGTCGGGCAGCTCACAGCTGCCTGTAACTTCAGCTCCAGGAGATCTCAACCCTTTTTTGGCCTCCTTGGGTACTCTCTGTCTGTCTGTCTGTCTCTGTCTCTTTCTGTCTGTCTCTATCCCTCTCTCTTTCTCTCTCTCACACACAATTAAAAAAAAAGATTGAAAAAAAAATCTTACCCTGCTGGGCGATGGTGAAGCACGACTTTAATCCCAGAACTAGGGAGGCAGAGGTAGGTGGCCTCTGTGAGTTCAAGGCCAGCCTGGTCTACAGCATGAGTTCCAGGACAGCCAGGGCTATACAGAGAGACCCTGTCTCAAGAATTACTGCTCCCCTCCCCCCACCTCCCTACTCCCCCAGAAAAAACTACCTTATTCTGATGTTCAGCTGTGAAGTCTTTTGGATACAGTTAGGGTTAGAACATGAGGATGAGACACCTGTGATGCATTTCCGGCTTGATGGGATAGTTAATCCTGACTGTCAACTTCATGGGGTTTAGAGTCACCATGGAAACAGACCCCTGGGACTGCCCGTGAGGCTGGAAGTACTCTTTCTTTTTCATCACTAAAGGAAGAATCTGGACTCTGTGACACTGGATGGTCCTCCAAAGCCAAGGCCCTAAAAGTGGGTTTTATTTCCAGATTCTTCCCAAATGGAATAGATAAGTGTATGGAAGGAAGGAGGGGAGGAGAGAAGGAAGTAGAGATGGATGGACAGATGGTGAGTTCAAGGCCAGCCCAGGCTATCTAGCAAGACCCTTTTTAAAGTAAAACAAAAAAAGGGGAACAGAGACTGGGGGGTGGGAGGAGGGAGGAGGTGGGATCTGTGGGTGGTATGTAGAGTGAGTAGAAAATTTCTTAATAAAGAAAAATGAAAAAAAAAGAGGGGGGAACAGAACAGTTGAGATTATAACAGCTGGGAACTTTAATAGGTGGTTAGGGCCCGAGGGCCGAGGCCCTCTGAATGGACACATGCTGTTATCCTTGGAGAGGATTTTTGGAGAAAAGGATGAACCTAGTGTGGGTTCCAGAATGTCACTCCGAAGCAGTTCCTGGGTGCTGTTTCTGTGTTTCTGACGTGTCGTCATGTATGGAGAAGGCGCTCCAGAAAGTGGGCCCTGAATTTCCAGCCTGCAGAACCTTGAGCCATATAATTCTCTGTTTTCTATGATGAGCTCAGTCTTGAGTGTGCTGTTACAGCCACAGAAACTGGACTGAGAGAGCAAGCTCTTTCAGAGTCTCTGGGACTTTAGAGAGACTCTTCTCTTACCTAGGGCTGCCCTGGGGTGCTCTATCCCCCACAGCCCTGGGCCTCCTTGTCACCTGGAACAGGTGAGCCGCCCTCTGGTCTCAAGTCTCTATACCACAGTAAGGAGAACCAGTGTTGACTGACCATGTGACACCCCACAAGTTCAAGGTCAAAAAAGCTACTGTCACCTCGAAGATTCCAGCTACAAATTGGTGGGGCTTGGGGCCTTTCCCTGGTGTCTCTATTGGTCACATTGTGGCTGCTGAGTAGAGGTGTCTTGCACAGATAGGATGTAGGCCTGGGAAACGGAGGTGCTGGCTGCTTGTATGGCTGTGTGACCTTGCTTGGCACACTCTGGTTGCCACTTCCCTAGCTGGCCATGCCAACAGCGGCTCAGGATAGGCATCGATGTTGGCGGGGCTCTCAGCATGCACAAGTAGTGTCCCTTAGCTCCTGTGCCTCTCAGTCTTCACCTCTCTCCTCACCTTCCAGGGTGGGATTATGCCTCCTAGGAGCCCTTGGCACCAGGGCTGGGCTGTGTCTGAGTGGTTGCTGGAGCTTTGCCGTCGTGTCTTTGATGTGGGGGCTGTTGAATCAGGCGGAATCCTGCTCAGCTGGTCTAGCACAGGACACCAGACAGTCGAGCCTTTGTGCGTGTGCCCCAGGACATGTGCCCACAGAAACCTGGTGGTCCCGAACACATCTTTGGAAAAAGTAGCCTGTAGGAAAAGGGGACAAGGACCTTGTCATGTTCAGGAGAGAGCAGGGCCTGAACTGGGGTGGGCACTGGGTGATTGCAAAACAGACCGAGGAGCCCCTGGGAAAGCTATAGGCCGGGCAGAACCAGGGCCCGTAGAATGTGTGGTAAGGGCGCTGCCTCCTGTGGCTTTGGGATTCAGTCTCACTCAATTCTGTCATCCTGATGCCACCTTGTTTATCGCTCACTGCTCTCAGAGGAGTGGCTGTGTTTCATTCACCCTACCTCAGGGCCTTTGTATATGCACAGCCCTAAGATTTTAAGTTTTGATTATTCAGAAAAATGGCGAAGCACAATTATTTTGATCACTCAGATTCCCATGTCTGGACAGACATTCATTCACATTTCATCTTTTTTGCTGCAGAACTACTTTCCCCACCCCTCTCTCTCTCTCTCTCTCTCTCTCTCTCTTTCTGTGGTGTGTGTGTGTGTGTGTGTGTGTGTGTGTGTGGTATATGCTTGTGTATGCATCTGACTATTCCCTCAGAGGCCAGACTGGATGTCAAGTGTGCTCTTCTATCACCCTCTGCCTTATTCCCTTGTGACAGGGTCTCTCTCTCCAAACCTGAAACTCACCGTTTTGGCCAGCAAGCTCCCAGGATCTGCTTGTCTCTATCCCTCCAACTCTGGGGTTACAGGCTCATGTGGCTATGTTTGGCTTTTATGTGGGTGCCTGGGATTCAGGCTCAGCCTCATGCTTGTGCAGGAAGCACCCGTATCTGCTGAGACACCTCCAGCCTTCTGAACACTGCTCTGAAATGTCATTTGTATTCAGATCAAAAGGTAGAAGAGGCTTTGCTCTGTCCTTCCTTCTCTGTCCTTTACCACTGATGAACAGTCATAGACCAGAGAGGTTAAGGGAACATGACCACTTAACGTGGTGTGATGCTCTGGATGGCATTCAGGAGCGGGAAGTGAACATGGTGGTGCTGGGGGGTACACTAGTGAAAATAGAAAAAAAACATGGGTCTTGCTGGGTAGTAACAAACTGATGTTGGTCCCTTGTTAGTGAAAACTGGACCACACTGGTAAGAGGCTAAGGGTAGGGAAAACCGAGTGAGGGTGGGCAGGAACCCTCTGTGTTGTTCTTATAACTCTTCTGCAAACATTCAAGCATTCTAAAATAGAAAATTCACACATCATTTATTTTATTTTATTTATTTTTTAAGGAACAGATAAGCTGGGCATGGTGTTGTTGCACGCATCCAATCCCAGAGCTGAGGCTGAAGTGAGAGGAGAGTGTCCAGCTTGTTCCAAGATTTTTTAATTTGGTGATTGATTATTTTGAATTTTCTACATAAAAACTAGAGTCATCTGTGAAGAAATACTATTTCCTTTCTTCCTTTTCGATCTGCAATTCTTTTTCTTTTCTTGCCTTATTGCATTAGCCAGGGTTTCTAATGATCTTGAATGGGAGTGTGAGAGGAGATATGCCTGCCCTATTCCTGATCTCAGAGATTTTCCAGTTTCTCATTATTTTTAGTATAAATAACCCCACGTGACATAGCAATTCTAAAATTGTATTTGTTCTTTATCATCTGAAACTTAAACTTAACTCTAAAAATGGGAATGGATCCACCTAATCAAATTACAAAACTAATCACTATCCTTTTCTCCCATTATAAAAATCTTCTAAAATTCTGGTAGACCTCCTGGCTCAGGCCCAGAACCCCAACTACTTGGGAGACTGAGGCAGGAGGATCACAAGTTCAAAGCCAGCCTAGACTACAGAGTGAGTTCAGGTCAGCCTGTGAAACTTAGTGAGATCCTGTCTTAAAATAATCAGTAAAGCCAGAAGGCTGGAGAGGGGGCTCAGTGGTTAAGAGCACTGGCTGCTCCTGCAGAGGACCCAGGCTCAGTTCCTAGCACACACATGGTCACTCACAGCCTCATGGAACTCCAGTTTCAGGGCACCCCATGCCCTCTTCTGTCCTCCATGGGCACATACATTTGGGCAAACACTCATACACATAAAATAAAAATAAATAAATCTTAAAAATAAAGTAACAGGAGGGCTAGGGGTGTAACTCAGTGGTAGAAAGCTTATGTAGCTTGTGTGAGATCCTGGGTTCAAATTCCAATAACAGCAATTCTGGGCCATCTAATTGCAATTTGTTTTAATTCTTCCTTGGTTTTCAGTCCCACACAGTGTTAATATCTTGACTCACCTGCAATGCCACCATGCACCCTCATGCCTTCCTCCTTGACTTCCAGTTCTCTCTACTTCTGCTTGGCATCACCTTGAGGGGAGTCCATCCTTTGAGAATATATATATTTTTATCTATTTCTTTTTTGAGACAGGTTTTCTCTGTGTAGCCCTGGCTGTCCTGGAACTCACTCTGTAGACCAGGCTGGCCTTGAACTCTCAGAGATCCTCCTGCCTCTGCCTCCCCAGGGATGGGATTTAAGATGTGTGCCACCGCTTCTGGCTTTCCAATTTATTTTGAAAATGAGCATTAATTTGACATATTCACCAAGTTTTTATTTGTTTGAATATGCCTTTGTTGGAGTCTCATTTTAAAAAGTTTTTTCTCTACCTGTACAAGGTAAGTTTTCCCCACAGGTCGGAGCTATCATTCCACGGGGCTTTGCTGTCTCCAGCTGCTCTTGAGTCAGTTGGTACTGACTCGGAGGCCGCCTGCCTCCTCTCCTCCAGTGATTCTAGAAGCTTCCACCTTTTTGTGTGGTGATTTGAAGTTTCACTCTTATAAGCTGCCAGAAAAAAAAATACAGGAATCCAGTGAAATTTGAATTTCAGATGATAAGCAAACACATTTTAATTGTTTATTATAATTGTATGTGTGTATGCACACATGCATGCACACTCCTCAGCATTTGTGTAGAGGTCAGAGGACAAGTTCAGGAGTTGGCTCTCGTCTTCCAATGTGTAGGTCCTGGGATTGAACTCAGGTCGTCAGACTTTGCAGCAGGTTCCTTTACCCACTGGGCCATCTTGCTGGTCTGCAAATACATTTACAGTATCACCCTGGGGTGTATTTATACTAAAAATGTTGTCAACTTGACAGTGTCTAGAGTCCCTGAGGAGGCAAACCTCTGCCATGTCCGCGGGGGAGTTTCTAGATTGGATTGAGGTGGGAAGACCCATCCTAAATGTGCGTGGCACCCGTCCTGTGGTCTAGGGTCCTGGATTGAATAAAAAGGAGCAATTGGGCCGAGTATATCCTCAGCCCGATAAAGTTGTCTCAGAATCCTGTGCTGGGTGAGCCCAGAGTCTGATGTCTCACGGGTCTGACTCTACTTTCTGGTGTTCCTGCTGACGCTTGATCACCGTGCTGGCCAAGCTCCTACAGCCAAGTTTTCACCTGGGGGCAGTCTCTGAGACTACGTGGAAGGTGGGTTCCCACAGAAGGATTTGTAGCGACTTCTGCCAGGAGCCTGTGGTCATTACCGACTTGGGACCACTTTAGACTACATTCTTGGCTAGGTATTTTGAGACCACCCACATAGAATGAATTCAGGCTGCAAACCCTCTTATTAGGGCTGGCTTCCCCTACAAACTCTAAGGAAGGAGTTTCACCCCGTTCTTGCCAAGGTTCCATAGGCACAATTTGCCTGGCCGTCTCCAGGGAGTGGAGAGTAGTCCAGGGAGCTTTGTTCTAGTCACCTTGCCACCAGTGAGCGACTCTGGGGACTTAGCTTTTTGCAGAGGAGGTTTCTGCTAAAACCTTCTCCCTGGGTGGGCTTTGTACCTTGTTTTTAGTCTCTTTTCCTTGTGGCTTCTGAGTACATGAACACCCCCCAGCCTTCCCTTGCGGCTTGGTTCTGAATGTGCCTTCTTGTTTCTGAGAGTGTGTGTATTCAAGTGGTTAAACCTGTATGGCTCTAGCTGGTGCCTTTGGTTGTTTGTGGTTGGAAGGCACAGAGAGTATCAGTACCTTATCTTGCCTCAAGCACAAGACCTGCAATTCTCCCTGCTAGCAATTCCCCAGGAAAGCCTGTGAAATTGGCTCCAGGGTGTTTGCTTCTTAACTTAACATGCAAACAGGGGAGAGAGCGATCACAGTGCTTGAATGTCACTTTGGCCTGGCATGCTTATTTACTCACTCATTCGTTCATTTGCTCACTCATTTGTTCATTTACTCATTCATTCATTTGCTCACTCATTTGTTCATTTACTCACTGTTGCACTCACTCACCATTCACTTTTACTTTATCGAGCTTCCCATCAGGGCCAGTTTTCATCTGATGCATTCAGACCACTTTGTGATCTGTGCCTTGGGTTCTAAGGGCGGACCTCAGTGTGTGGCGGACCCTACATTAGTGTTGCAGACACTAACTGTCCTGTGCTGGGGCGGGATGTCAGGATGGAGTCAGCGGCATCCCCCAGCAGTGTCATGGGGCTGCAAACCTGCTGTGGTCAATGCACTGGAAGGTGCCTCCTGCACAGCAGTAACGCCAGACACTAGGTCCACTCTGGAATGTGAGACTGTGGGTTCCCTGGGAGGAAATCCAGGAGGCTTTGGGAGCGAGATCATCCCTTCATAGGACCCCCGCCTCCCCTTCCATTTATTTATGTATTTATATTTTTTATATTTTTTATTTTTGTGTGTATGTGTGTGTTTGTGGGCATGATGTGTGTGTGCCATGGCATGCATTTGGAGGTCAGAGAACATTTGGTGTTTGTCCTTGTCTCCTTTTAGATTTTCTGGAGAGTCTCCTGTCTTCACCGACCATCTCCCCACAGGCACACTGGGTTGCAGATGCTCAGGCTAATCTGTCCAGGTAGCACATGTGCTCTGGGGATCTGCATGCAGGGATGTGCCTTTACCTACTGACAGTTTTCACTGGTCATATTTATTTACTCCTGAGGCAAGATTTCTCATACCCCAGGATATCCTGGAACTTACATGGACCAGGATGCCTTTGAACTTCTGATCTTGCTGCCTCCACCTCCTAATTATTGAGATTACAGGAGTGAGCCACCATGGGGGGTAGTGGTACTGGAAATCAAACCCATGACCACATGCTTGTGAGCAGGAACGCTATGGAGTTCCAGCCCCATTGTCCTTGACAATGAGGACCTTCCATTCCCCGAATGCCTGCAGGTCCCCAGAGCTATCACAGCCTGTCAAAAGCCAGCCTGGACAGCATCAGTTCTGGAGAGACTCCCCCCTGCCCCTGAACCCCCAGGCCTGGACATTGGTATACAGGCCCCTTCATGGGGATGCCTAGCCTAGGGCATAGTTTGAGTCTTTCCATTCCCAAAGTCAAGGCTGGGTCTTTCGAAGCTGGTGCCCCTTACATTGAGCCTCACACTCTGTGTGCATAATGAAAGACTATCCAGCTGTGTGTCCCAAACACTTCTATGGAGAAGTCTGGATTACAGAATAGGGAGCTTTGCAATATCATATTTAACTGAAAATGTCTCGAAGCACAGAGCCATGGGTACAGAGTAGTATTTCTGTGGACTTTTAATGTTCACAGTGGAACTCTCACACAGTAGGAAAGCACCTCAATGGTCACCCCAGCCCCTCCCCCATTCTCTGGCTGCTCAAGGAAGCCCAAGCTGCTGTTTGCCACAGATCATTCTTTTCTCTTTCTTTCTTTCTTCCTTCCTTCCTTTCTTTCTTTCTTTTTTTTTTTTTTTTTTTTGGTTTTTCGAGACAGGGTTTCTCTGTGTAGCTTTGCGCCTTTCCTGGATCTTGCTCTGTAGACCAGGCTGGCCTTGAACTCACAGAGATCTGCCTGCCTCTGCCTCCCGAGTGCTGGGATTAAAGGCGTGAGCTACCACCGCCTGGCATTTTTTTTCTTTTCTTTCTTTTTTTTTTCTTTCTTTCTTTTTTTTTTTTGGTTTTTGGAGACAGGGTTTCTCTGTGTAGTCCTAGTCATCCTGGACTCACTCTGTAGACCAGCCTGCCTTGAACTCAGAGATCTGTCTTCCTCTGTCTCCCAAGCACTGGAATTAAAGGCGTGTGCCACCACAGCGGGGCCTCAGTTCATTCATCTTCCCTCCGCAGTGGACAGTCTCTGCCCCCTGTCAGTTCGTGTGTCTCTGCAGTAACTTCCTACAGGCCACCGGTAGATGCTCTCCATGTCCTTAAATAGTCTCAGAAAGGACTGGGGAGATGTGTTAGTAAAGTGTTTGCCACACAAGTATGAGGACCTGAGTTTGGATCCCCAGCATCTATGTCAAAACCAGATATGCTGGTTCTTATCTGTAATCTCAGCACTGAGCCGGCTAGACAGGCTATTGGTGAAATTATTAAGGCCACTCCACGTAGTTAAAAGGGAGGTTTATTTTGTGGGGTAACTCACGAGTGAAGGGATAGGTAACAGGGTCTGGGAAAGGTGTGGCGCAGTCCTGTGGTGTTCTCTGGAGAACTCTGCTCAGTCTACCTCCAGCGTCCAGGATCCAGGAACCAAGAGAGCTGGCCTATCCGGATCTCGGGTCTTCAGGGTCCTCTCTCAGCCCCACCTTGTAGGTGTGACAGTTATGGAAGCCTCAATGGGGGTTGGAACGTCCAGATCAAAGCTGGAATGGCTACCCACTACAACAGGCAGATTGCTGGAGCTAACTGTTGAGCTCCAGGTTCAGTGAGAGATCCTGCCTCAAAAAAATAAGGTGGGCCATGATAGAGGAAGACAGCTTTTGTGACCCTTGATCCTCTACACACATGCTCATGTGCATGTGTGCACATACAAGATTACATGTCTACACACACATGCACACATGTGTGTTTTAGAGAATATGATACTGTAGTGATGGGTGTTTTACACAAGGGTCTGAGATGTGCAGAGCTGAGTGACTCAGAGGCGCCCAGCTCCATGTTTCATACAAGGGGCTTTGGGGGTTCTAGAGGCTAGAAGTGGGCCTTCTCCATCCCCTCTTTGGCTGTATTCATGGAGTAGCCATAGTCTCTTCAGGTATGGTGGCAGTAATAACTCTGTGTGGAAGGTTCTAGAGATACAGAGCCTCTGGCAGGCTCAGAGGTGTATAGCTCTCTGGAAGCAACTGCCCAGCAAACAGGATGTTACTGTAGACACACCAAGAAAAAAGAAGTAGGCATGTGGGAGCAGGTATCCCTGTGGCTGGAGCCACTGCCATGAGTAGCTAGCTCTTCTGAAAGGGACTTGGAAGCTCCCTTCCTGTGGTTTCACAGTTTCTAGGACCTTAAACTCCTGGGACCCTTCTGCCTCACTGCTCTGGCTCCAGAAGTCGCCTGGAACATTGCTCAGCACATAGCTGGGAAGTTAACTGGCCTCAGATCACAAGTTTACAGCTCTCTGCTCAGAATGGTGAAGGAGCCACGCCTGGTGGCCAGAGCCTGTGGACAGTATGGAAGGGAGCCTGTAGACCTCCCTGCAGAGCATCTCAGATACTTCCTCTCCCCTGGGTCCCCAGTGACTCATTAGCAGGCAGAAGAGGATAATTAGTTGGTTAATTATGGAGACAGAAGGAGAAAAATAATGAAAACAATCCCAGTTCTCATAGCCATCCATGCGGACCTTAAAGGGTCACGGACACTTAGCAGTTGCCCCCCACCCCTGCACCGATGGTGTGAGGGAAGCTCCATCCCTGCTGGGGCACACCATTTGTCACCTTCAAAAGCCCAGCCAAGGGAGCTTGGTGGGGGATTCTGCTGCGGGGCAGAAGGGCTAGGCTCTTCTGGGAACCCAGCATTCCTTTCTTCCTCATGCTCGAACGCTTCCTGAGTATAATGGGAACCATCTCCAAGCCACCAAGTCCATGAGCTAGCAGAACCAGGAGGCTCACTGGGACCAGCTCCCCACTCCTGGGCTTCTAATTTAATCTTCTAGGCCTTTCTTGCCTATTCTACTGGGGATACTGTAGACTCTCGCCTGACTCCACAAGATGTTTGAGTTTTTGATACATTTTCCCATTAAAAAGTTACATTTTCAGGCAAATGAAATTTGGAAATAATTTCATTGTGTGATTTTTTTCCAACTCTTGTGGGAGACTTAACAAAAACAAACAAACAAACAAATAAACAAACAAGCAAACTCACCCCAGGTCTTGTAAATTAATCTTCTCAGGTGGATTGTGTGTGTGTAGGTGTGTGTGCATGTGTGTTGTATGTATGGGTATGTGTGTACAGATGCATATGTGTGCATGCAGGTGCATGTGTACATGTGTACATGTACATATGGAGGTCAGAGGTCAAACTTAGGTGTTGTTCCTCAGGCCCTGTCCACCTTATTGTTTGAGACAAAGCTCACTGGCCCGGAGCTTGACCAACAGGTGAGGCTGGCTCCCAGGAACAGCCTATCTCTGCCCCTCACTCTCCCCCCACCCCAGTGCTGGAATTACATTTTGTTTTTTACATGAATGGCGGCGATGAAATTCAGGTCCTTATACTTGTACAAGTGCTGTTCCAACTGAGCCTCCTATCAGCCTTCCCCCCTTTAAAAAATGGTTTATTTATATATACATATACAGGCATTTTGCCGTGTACCACATTCATGCAGTACCTGCATAGGCCAGAAGAGGGCATCAGATTCCCCTGGAACTGGAGTTGCAGATGGTTGTGAGCTGTCATGTGGGTGCTGGGAATTGAACCCAGGTCTTCTGGAAGAGCAGCCAGTGCTCTTAACTACTGAGCCCCAACTTGGGGGAGCTGGAGAGATGTCTCAACAGTTAAGAGTGCTAGCTGCTCTTGTGAGGTCTTAAGTTGGGTTCCTAGTACCCACATGGCAGCTAATCCATATGCTATTTCCAGGGAATCTGATACTTTCTTCTGACTTCCATGGGCACCAGACATGCATGTGGTACACATACATACATGCAGACAAAACACTCCTGTACATAAAATAAAAATGAAGAAACCTTTAAAAAATTAATTTGGGGGCTGAGGATACACTTCATCCGTAGGTGCTTGCCTAGCAACACAAGGCTCTGCATTCCATCACCAGCGCCACACAGACGTTTAATTTGGGAAGGATTGGTGATTCTGATGCAGCGGTAAGACTTCCTGAAGAGGTCGGATGCATCTTTACTTAGTTTCCCCTGAGGTAACGTTACGAAAATCTATAAAACAAAAAAGCGGGATACAAACATCGACGCAGTTAGGATGCATGACGAGTTTGTGTTGCCAAGGGCCCTTCATGCTTCTCCTGATGGCCACTGGCAGGCCTGGGAGCAGGCGCCTTTACCGACCGAGCCGTCTCCGTGGCCCCATGATCTCGAATTTCTGATTCTCCTGACTCTACCTCCCTGGGGCTGGGATCCCAGGTCTGAAGGCCCATGCCTGGCTCACTGTGGTTTTTACTGAGTGGCATTGGGTCTCTTTCATGTGTGCTGTACCGTATTTGTCCCTTTGGTGGAATGCTGGTGGTTTTGATGGGAGATGCTGGTCAAGCCCAGGTAAGCTATGTTCACCTCGCTGCCTGAGTTCTCTGCCTAAACCCTTCACCATCAAGGGACTGCCTTTTCTCTTCTGGACATTTTTAGTGTAAGTCAGATACCCCGAGATTGAACCTTCTGCCTACTCACCCTGCTCCTCTGTTATTCATCCCTCTCCAGGGACTGGATGGGGAGATGGTGTACCTGGTGCTGGGGACAGCAGTGGGAAGACCTGGGATGGGGAAGGAGCCTGTGGCCTGGTGACCATAGAACTGGGAGTTGGTCAGTCATCCCCAGCTCTGCCTCAGAGGAGATGGAGCGGAAGGGACTTCAGGAGGGATGGCCCCCAGAGGCAGCCTGAGGCCACTTCCATGGCTTATTATGGACTAGCAGGCATGCTGGAGACTCTGCTGGGCCCATGAGCCTGAGGACCTATACCAGCTGCCTCACGGTCAGCTCAGGTTTAAACACGGCCTGACCGGGGACTTCCTCTGTGTGCTCTTCAGACACAACTCTGGTCCTTCCTGCTGTTTTCTCTACAGTGATTCAGCTCCAATGAGCCCTGGCATGGCTGCCCAGCCCAGCCCTATTATTTCATTTAGAGGTCCTCATCTAATTAGCAACTGCTCAGGACGGGGCTAGTGTGGTTTTGCTGGAAGCGCTCGGCCACATTGGGTGACATCCTGGGTTTTCTTCCAGTGGCAAGACTCCACTGTGGGGTTCCCACGTTTACTTTGGCTCCAGAATGTTCTGAGCAAGGCTCCCAAGCTGGATTCAGAGACCAGGAATGTGGGAGCTGCGGCTGTCTCTGGGGCCGAGGGTTGCTGGCAGAGGGCTGAGCCCTCTCGGTGCCAGCAGGCCCTCTGTGGGGACTGGGGCCAGCCTGGGACTGCCTGGTATGGTGGGTCTGAGTGCCACAGAGGGTCCCCTTTGTCTCTGCTTCCTCTGGTTAACCTCTGGTGCCGTCCTCAGGTGCTGTGTCCATCTTGGTTTTTGAGACAGAGTCTCTCACTGGCCTGGGCTTCAGATTTTTTTTTTTTTTTTTTGGTTTTTCGAGACAGGGTTTCTCTGTGTAGCTTTGCGCCTTTCCTGGATCTCACTTGGTAGCCCAGGCTGGCCTCGAACTCACAGAGATCTGCCTGCCTCTGTCTCCCGAGTGCTGGGATTAAAGGCGTGCGCCACCACCGCCTGGCTGTACTTCAGTTTTTGTGTGGGATTTCAGGATCAAATCCAGCCTCCTCTTCAGCTTACTTATTATAATTACTAATTTATTTTTGAGTCAGAGGCTCACGCTGTACTCAGGCCAAACTTGAACTCATGGTCCTCCCTGCTGCAGCCTCCTGAGTGCTGAGACTCCAGGTGTGTGCCACCACACCCAGCTCTTCTGTGCTTTTGTGTCTGTGATTAATGGCATCATAAACCAGGGTGAGCCCCAGGTGGCTCCTTCATGGACCCTCTTGCTGTCATGAGTCTACTTGACTTTCTCTGCCTTTGTAGAAAAGGTAACGGCAAAGGTTGAACTCTGGGCATCATAAAATCAGAAAGTTCCGAAATGTAGAATCTGAGTGAGACTTTAGTCTCTGGGACACCTCAGGTGTCTCATGGGAAACATTTTCCCTCTGAGTCTCAGTTTTCCCATCTTATAATGGGAAATAATAATTCAATAAATGCTAATTTCTCCTTCCTTCTTTCCCATCTTCGTGTGTGTGTGTGTGTGTGTGTGTGTGTGTGTGTGTGTGTGTGTGTG
>CABHPQ010147216.1:28191-38839 GCA_902168405.1 Peromyscus aztecus
TGTGTGTGTGTGTGTGTGTGTGTGTGTGTGTGTGTGTGTGTGTGTGTTGGGCATACATGAGTGTGAGTGTGGATATACGTGAGTGCACATGCATGCAGAGACCCGAGGTTGATATTAGGAATCTTTCTCTACTCCTGCTCCACCTTATTCTTTGAGTGAATCCTTATTCACTCAAACCCAGAGCTCACTGATGTGGGTAGTGTTGCTAGCCAGCTTGCACAGGGGATCCTGTGTCTCTGCCTTCAGAGGTTGTAATTACAGGTGAGTCACCACACCCACCCGACCTTTATGTGAGTTCTGGGGATCCCAGCTCTACACAAGGGCTCTAACCACTGAACTGTCTCCCCATGCTCCTTAACCTCCCTCTTGGCCAAGCACCGTGATGTGCCATTGATACACCTACCATGATACATAAACTTATAGCCATGCCCCGTGCCCATTCTACAGACCTAGACACTGAGGTCTAGAGATTGTATGATTCTCCCAAAGTCACAAAATGGCAGAGCCACTCTTGACCCCAGGTTTCTGTGATGCTGAAGTTGCTAAGACCCCTTCTGGAGGCCACTGAAGGACAACGGGGTCACAGAAGACCTACCATTCTTGGACAAGCCTATACTGCAAGAGCTCAGGGAAGGGGTCGGGAGGCAGGTGAGTTCTGAGTCTTGGGGTAGAGTGTGGACAGAGGCTCACGAGTGTAGGCGAAGGACAAGGAGACAGACGCTGTGGTCTGACCCTGCGTCTGTCCTGCTGCAGGCTGCCCCTTCGCCTGCCCTTGACGTCACTGGAATGTCACAGCGGGGGAATTCT
Organism: Peromyscus aztecus; assembly: GCA_902168405.1. Lineage (NCBI taxonomy): Eukaryota > Metazoa > Chordata > Mammalia > Rodentia > Cricetidae > Peromyscus > Peromyscus aztecus. The sequence continues at coordinate 28,999 of CABHPQ010147216.1, forward strand.
TTGCAAGCTAATGTAAAGGCTGGACCGGCTCCATATCAGGGTCCAGCTAATGGTCGTTGGTAGAACCATTTTCTGGGAACCAAACGTTTAGCTTAGTTCTAAAGATCTCGGGAAAGGGGAGATAAGGAATGAAAGCGCTTGGAGATACCGCTCCCCTTCGCTTGTCACCCCCAAGCATGGAGACCTTGCCCTTGGTTAGGAAGGAGAGCCAATATGGGGAGGAAAGGGCCATTGCAAGAGAATTTTTTCTAAATGGAGAACCCTGCGGCTCTTTCTTGAGACTCAGCAATGTGCAAAGTCTCATCCTCTGCTCTTGGTGGAGTTAACTGGGGGGCAGCTGGCTCTGTGTCCCAGCTCTTTCCTTCTGCAGGAAGTCCTGGAGAGTCTGTGTGTGTGGGGAGTGGACACCCCAGTGTTTGTTGATTCCTCATCAGGAATAAGCAGCTGGTGGGGCGGGGTGGTGGTGGTGGTGGTGGTGGTGATGATGGACCAGGACAGGGACTTTGGGCTGTGTGCCCATGCCAGGCCTCAGGTCACCTCACCCCTAATGAGAGAACGATGGCCCTCAGGGGTGGCTCAGGTTTGAATGCGGAATCTGGCTGGCTTTGAGAAGATCCGTTTTGGGGTGCCACTCATGGTACCCCATGCACAAAACCAAATGAAGCTGCTGACATTGGCTCCTTGTGGCCAGGGATGTGGAGTGACTTATACAAAGCCCCTGGGCAAGGCCTATGGGAGAGGAGGGGCCGGGGAGCTGTGGGCCCAGATGGGAGTAGGGCTGGGTGTCCAGGACAGGCTTTTATGGAGGAGGTTATACTTGAGCTAGGTCTGGGTGAGAGGCACCTGACACACCCCTGCCCCCTCACTGCTGAAGCTTGTGCCCTTGGTAAAGGCCCAGGGCTGTTCTCAACCAGAAGTGTATAGAAGCAGCTTGAAGTCAGGCTGGGGATCCTCAGGGTCCCAGGGCTGAGTGTGCAGCCTTCAGCCAGCCTGGGAGGGACTCAATTTGTCTCCTGTAAACTACTGTTTTGCCGAGGGATTCAGGGTATAGGGTGGGCATGGGACCCAAGTCCCCAAATAGCATTCCAGGCGCTAGGGACCAGTAAGGGCCCAATCCTGGCTGGGCCTCCAAAGAACTTGGGAGTTTTAAACAATATGGCCTTTGGGGTGCTCTGTCAGAATATGTGGCGGTGGTCCTGGGTTCCATGCTCAAGGAAGACATTTTGGGACCACCCATTTCTGGCATGCTTTTTGATTGGAAGCTGTGGCTAGAGTGGTCAGGGAGACTGCATTGCCCCCTCCCTGTACTCATGTATGGCTCTCACCGCTGGCCTCGGTGATCCTGGCCGAGGGGGAAGCTGGCTCCGCAGATCCTCCAGGCTCTTTTCTGAAGCAGGATCCGTTCTCTGGGCATTGACATGTCCTTTGTCCCAGTGAGAGAGACTGCGACACGGGACTCGGATAAAGACAATTGTGAAAGTCATTTTTCTCAGCTCAGGAGCACAGAAGACAATTCCTTGGTTGGAATTATTCTAATGAGTCTGGCCCCACTTCAAAGGGGTTAATGCAATAAAAAGGAAGAGCCGGGCTCCAATGGGGTCTAATTAGATTTCTTTCCACACTCATCCTGCATTTGTTTTCTGAAGAGTGGCCAGGCCCGGGAGATCTCTGACGGTCCAGCATACAGGGAGCTAACAGCCAGGCCTGGCTGGAGAAGACCATCCGTCTCTCTGAGCCTGACAACTGAGATCCGCTCCCAGCAGGACTGGGCCGCCACCTCTAAAGTCAACAGGGTTTGGGACCACATGGGGAGGGGTCTTGGGAGGACAGAGGGCTCCCTGGGCCAGCAAGTGGGATGGGTGGGGTGAGCTTGGAGCCGAGCTGCCTGCCTTTGAGTCTCAGCCCTCTTCTTTCCCGGGGTGTGATCCTGAGGACATGGGCTTTTCAAATCTCAGCAAGCAGCTCTGGTTCCCCATCTTGGAAACATGCGCACCTAGCACCGTGCCAGGCTTAGAGGCCGTGGGCGGGGGAGAGCCCCGCACCACAGCTTCATCTCCCTCACGAATTCCCTTGAAAAGGCTATCTGAGGAAAAGATGCAGCTAGAAGGCAAACCTGAACTTCGGGGGCTCCAAGTTTAAGTGGCTGAGAAAACGGAGGCGCTCAGCGGAATGATGTTTTTGGACACCTTAAGCAGTTGATGTCCATCAGTTTTCACTTTAGGTGCACTTGAGCGATAGACAGTTAAATTTCCAGGTTGAAAGTTCTTTCTCTAAGCAGGAATAAAAGTTCTGGAAGATCAACCAGCCCCAGGTCACAGCGCCCCCAGCAGCAGCGCTTCCCATTCCCAGGGGTGTGTCCGTGCATGGGTGCCCGGCCCCGCCCTTCCTGCGGTTGCCTTTTCATTCATTTCTTCTTCCACTCTTTCTTCTCCATCTGTTTTTTTTAAATTATATTTATTTATTTAGTGTCTATGCGCTTGGGTGTGTACGACACAGTGCGCATGTGCAGGTGGGAGGCTAGCTTGCGGAAGCGGGCCCGCCTCTTTATAGCACGTGGGTTCCCAGGCTGAGCTCAGGGGCGCAGGCTCGGCTGCAAGCCTTGGCTCAGGTGTAGCACGTTTGGCCTGTGGCTGAGACCAAGTTACGTCTTCCTAGACGACGCAGTTCTGATCTTGCTTCTTTTCCCCCCTCAAAACCTTGTGGCTTGAAGCTGCAATATCCCCACAGGCCCCTAGCTTGGGCTCTGTTTTGAAGGCTGTTAGGAGGTAGGGTAGCAGGTCGCTAGAGGCAGCCCTTTAGCCAGCTCTGCCTCCTGTCTGCTGACATGCGAACGAGCCTGTCATGTGCTCCGGACATCGGAGCCATTCCGACCCCGTTCAGTGGATGCCGCCATTTGGCTCTGAGACCGTGGGTCCAGACAAACCCTCCTCCATCAAGTGGCTTCTGTCAGCTCTTCTGTCCCAAAGCCAAGAAAAGGACCTGGGAGGACACCCTTAACTCTGTGAGCCTCAGTTTCTCCTGCTGGGGTGAGAATGGTACAAAGATTCAGCAACATGGTGTAAAGTGCTGTGCACCCCACGTGGCTCACTAGCAAGCGTTCCTTCAGCTCAAGTGAGTGACCATCCGTGTCATGTATCACCTGCTTGGCTGTCTAAAAAGTTGCTGTGTGGTGGTTCCCTCCAAGATTAAAACCTTCCATCTTGGAGGGAAGCTACTTAAGAGGCGGGATGCTTACAGGGAGGTGAAACAACACAGTGTTCTAAGGGGCGGTGAAGCATTCTGTCTCGTGGGAAACCTCCTTAAGTTCAGGAAGGAGACGACTCAATACCTTCAAGAAGTCCCTGAAACTGACAGGATTCACTAGGTCCCTCCCTCCCCAGCACACACACACACACACACACACACACACACACACGCACGCACGCATGCACGCACGCATGCATGCACACATGCACGCACGCATGTGCATAAGGACTGCCTGAAGAAGAAATCAGCCGAGCTCTCAAAAAGGACACTCTCCACATGTGCTACCTGCCCTCTGTACACTGTGCTCGGGGTTTCCAGCTTCTGTGAGCTGTCACTCTGTTGACATGGTTTTGGTGACACGGCTGTCTTTGAGTCATTTCTGCTCCTGTAGTTGCCCATCACCCACACTTGTGTAAGTGACCCCAATGAAGCTCATTGGTTTAGCAAACTGGACTTTGGTAGTATCCTTAATTTGCTCTGTTTTTCAGTTTCCTGTCTGAGATGAGTTCATGTCTCCCCAAGAACAATGTGATGCACCTCATCACCCCAAGATGAGGAAATAGAGCCCCAAGGAGGTGGAAAGACAAGTCTGAGGTCACATGTGAGCAGTGAGTTGCATTCGAAGTCAGGGTCACCCAACAGCCACACCTCGTCCCTGGATTCAGTGTCCAGCTGCCTCCTGCTGTAGCTGAAGTTTTCTCCAGTCCTGCCCAGCACCACGGACCCCACAACTGCTTATATAATCACTCAGAAGCTTAAACTGCTCGGGCATTAGCTCAGGCCTACCACTGTCTAGCTCTTACACTTAAACTCAGTCCATTTCTGTTAATCTGTATGTTGCCACGTGTTCTGTGGCTTTACCTGTGGCCTTTACATGCTGCTCCCTGGATGGCAGGCTGGTGTCTCCTGACTCAGCCTTCCTGTTCCCAGAATTCTCTGCTAATCCCGCCTATACTTTCTGCCTGGCTACTGGCCAATCAGCATTTTATTTATACAGAGCGATATCCACAGCATCCTGCCCTGTGCCCTAATGGAAACATTCCTTCAGGAGGGAGAAAGAGGCAGGAGGAAGGAGGGAGGTACGTGACAACCAGAAAGTAAATTATACAAGTCTTAGGAAGTTCTGGAAACTAATTAGACTCATAAGGTCCTCCCAGGAGGTTATGGGACTAATTAACAACTATTGGTGGAAGAGACTGTCCGACCAGCCCAGCTGCCAGGAGGAGCCTCGCCTCCTGTTGAGCTGTCTGCCTGTATGCAGGCTGTGGCTTTAGTGAGTTGTCACCCATGCTGTGGTGGAATTTTTGGTGATGTGGTCACCTTTGAGTCATTTCTGCTTCTGTGAGTAACCCCTCATCTCCTCATCTTCACTCCTCTAAGTCACCCCAATAATAACTCATCGTCACCAAGCTGGACTTTGGGGGAATCCTCTGCTCTGCCATGCTCTCTCTGGGGTGAGTAGGTGTTCACATTTCCCCAGGAGAAGTCCCACACAACACCTCCTGGGTGTTCAGAGCTGGCTGCCACCCTCTCGTCACCAGCCTCGTCCATGTGGGCCTTCTACAGTGATGCCCCCAGGAAACCCAGCTGTAGAGAGGGAGACAGTCTAGCAGAGTGGTCAGCGTGTAGGAGCTGGAGTCAGCTTGCTGCTCCCACAGTCTCCTGGCTGTGTGACCTTGAGTGAATGGCTTGACCTCTCTGAGCCTCTGGTTCCTTCTTGCTAAAATGATGTTGACAATTAAATGGTTTAAAGAGCTTGGTGCCAGCCTCCCTATCAAGAGCTCAGGGTTGGTGCTCCTTGGATGGAGTTGAAGCAGTTGCTGGAGACCATCCCCTGTCTGTAGCGGGGTTCTTGTCCATCCTCCTTCCAAAACTGAAGTGGGCAGACAGCAAGGAATTCAGCTGGAAGCGCTGTTGCTGATTCAGGATTAACAACCTTCAATAAATGAGATAACTTTGAACAGATTTGCCTTGTGGGAGCTGCCAGTTTACACAGAACAAGTCTGAGCTCTTGGGAGCAGGGAACGCTAGCCCAAAGCCTGTTACACCTCCGAGAAGAGCTATGGCCCCTGGAAACTCTCGGAGGGCTTCGGGGTGTCAATTGAGAGCGACTCTGCAGGAAGTGCATGACCAGTGGGCGCAGCACGCGTGACAGACGTCCTGGGTCTGCAGGCTGAGAGCAGCTTTGGCATCGGCAGCTGAGATGTGGGGTCTGGGAGGAGTGCCCCCCCCCATGTTTGCACCCATAGGTTGGGTCCGGATGCTGGCGCAGGAGCCCGAGGCACCAGGAGCTTCCAGTGGGCCTGCCTCTTCCTCCTCCACCATCCTTGTGTCTTACTCAGCCCGGGACCATCCAAATTCATGGGATGTCAGCTGGGCCATGGTCAGCTGGGGTTCGGTTTGTAAATAAGGCTGTAAGTGGGGCTCATCAGGGAAGAGCTGTCCAAAAGTCTGTCAGTTCTGTTGGTGTGGTGGTCTTTGTTGGCAGCTGTCTGCTGCTCTTCTCTTCCCCGGCCTGGTGGCCTTCAGGGCTCTGGCTGTCAAACGTGGGGACTTTGGGGCCTTTAGCCCAACTTTTTTGTTTGTTTGTTTGTTTCTCTTGTGACTCCTTACCTCAGGGCCTGGGGTGCCCTGCTAGTCAGAAAGCTCCCAGTCAGAGGGCAAACTCCTTAGGTGGAGGGGAGTTTGTTGTCATGGTTACCATCAGCATGGGGGACTGGCATCAGCCTACCTCCTGGGCCTTCAGAGCTAGAGTGCAGCCTAGTACGGCCTCTGTGGCAGTGAGGTCACCCAGGCTGGCACAGCTCGGTTTCCCTAGAGGCCTGGATACTGGCACAGACACTCCCAGCAGGACGGAGTGTGGCCACTGGTGGCCATTTGGGGACATTGCATCTGGGGACATTTCTTGGCCCTCACCACAAGCCATACAGTGCTGGGCTGCAGCCTCATGATTCTCTGGTGACTCAGGGACAAAGAGGTGGTGAATTTCCCAGCTGGGATGGAGGAAGAGAGCCAGTGAGGAGTATTTTGAGGTTCTCTGCTTAATTTCTTGGAGAGTGGAATGCAAGCACATGCCAGTTCTGCCTTTCACCAGACACAAAGAATGTAGATAATCCAGGTAAGTAGAAAATAGAAAATAAAGAACCACAGTCAGGCATGGTATCATCCATGCTGTTCCTTCCTGTCTTGTTTTCTTGGAGTAGGTATACATACAGGCTTAAAAAAAAAACAACTTGGAAACAGAATTGTACAGCACACAGCCAGGGACAGGTTGCTGCAATCCCAGCCATGGGAGGCTGAGGCTGGAAGATCCCAGAGTGAAACCTGCCCCAGAAAAACAAACAAACAAACAAACAAACAAACAAACAAACAAAAAACACACACCAACCAAACAACAACAACAAAAAACCCAACCTCATCCTGAGTGGTTGGGAGATGCTGGGATCCCCAGATCCTTGGAGCTCCAGCCTCACTCAGAGCATCTAGAAGCTAACCCATGGCTGCCAGTGCCCTCCCTGGCTTGCTAAAACCGCCGACCATCGACTTAAACCGTCTAGGTACTGTGCGGACGAGCAAACACCAGCTCGTGCATTTTTGATGAAGTTGACATTACACAAACGCTCCTGGCTTACTTGGTCAGACCCGGCAGCGAGGGGCCGAATCAATAATGAAACAGTGGGAGAGATAGAACATTAGACAGGGCATTCTGCAAGGCAAGCAGCTTGGTGGGGAGGCAAGTCAGGTGACCCGGAATGGCCCGTGGCCAACGGTCCCATTGCCTGGCTGCCCAGGGAGAGGGCTGGGCTGCGGACCAGATGGTCCTGGATCTCCGCAAGCTTGGGAGAGCGTGTGATTTCTCGGAAGCTTCTAGCTTAGGCTGGAAGCCCAGAAACATGGAAAGAGTATTAAGTCTGTGGCCTTGTATAGGTTATTTTTTGCCTGTCTGCCTCAATTGGGAAATTGGGTCGTTGGACAGGGATCCCAAAGTCCTTTCTGATGCTTTCAGTATGAACTTGGGATGTGTAGGATCCAGACATAAAGGCCATTCCAAGCCACACATGAGCAGGACGCAGGAAATGTGTCTGTGGGGCCCAGCTTTGGTGTGCGCTTGTGTGTCTGTGTGTGCTTGTATACCCGTGTGTGTGTGTGTGTGTGTGTGTGTGTGTGTGTGTGTGTGTGTGAACGTTGACTGGTCAGTGACTACCTTCAGGGCTCTAGCTGTCTCTGTCACTCCAATGCTGGGGTTACAAGTACATATCGCCACTCTTGGATCTTTTCATGCAGGCTCTGGGTATCCAGACTCAGGTCCTCATACTTTGACAGCAAACACTTCACCGAGTCAGGACCCCGAGCCCAAACTTCTCTTTGTGCTGAGGACAGCCGCCCCTGCTCCTCCTTCCTTGACTTTGAGGAGGAGGAGGTCTTGACTCTTGGCCTTGAGGTCATTGAGAAGAACCTTCATTAAGCTTGAGCTTCATCCCAAGGGTGTTTGAAGGTGACACCTGTTAGGGAAGGGGTCCCCAAATCCCAGGTTCTATCTTTCATCCAGTTGCTGTGTGACCTTCAAGTGTGGAAGAGGAATCTGCATCCTTCTCAAAGAGTAAGAGGCTAAGGATGGGGAGAAAAGGAGGTGTGAGGGGAGGACCCCCCTCTGTCCAACTGTCAGGGAGGACTCTCTGGAGCTGCCCAGGACCCCCTGTCTTTGCTTTCTGGAACTTCTGAACACCTGAGGCCTGGTCCATGGACCCGTGGAACCCGAAGTCCTATAAGGCATAAGACACATGCCTTATGCTCTTGAAGTCTACCAAGGGAGACCGGGCAGTGCAAACATTGAGGCCAGGCTAACTGTGCTCTAGTGGGTCCTCCTGCTGGGACGGGGGTGCTGCGTGTAAGTCACTGTCTGCAGGGCCCTGGGACAATACTCTACCATCCTGTGTCTTGGAGCCCTGCTGGCCTCGGGTATAGGGTTCACTTTGAGGAAGGGGACCTGAGAAATGCCTTTGCTCAGAGGGTCCGTAGACTTATTTTTGTGTCACTTTGAGGATGTGTAGAGTTTGTCTCTTGGTTTAATGGCATTTTAAGGCTGTTCCCCACTCCGCTGTCTCTATTGGAGGATAGAAATGAGAAGTTCAGGAACTGGCTTGCTCGGTCCATTTGCCTTGAAAGCATGAGGACTTGAGTTTGATCCTCAGAAATACATTTTTTTTTTTAAAGTGTCAGGTGTGGATGTGTTCTGTGCTTGTAAGTCCAGTGCTGGGGAGGCAGAGACAAGCAAATTCCTGGGGCTTGCTGGCCAGGTGGCTGAGCTGACTTGGTGAGAGATCCAGGTCAGTGAGAGATGCTGTCTCAAAAAACAAGGTGGGCAGTGCCTGAGGAACAGCAGCCAAAGACTAACTGCTGGTCTCCACACACTGCACAGGGGTATGCATACAACACCAACACACAATACCCACACACATATGAATATGCACATACACACATGGTGCATACAGATACACAAAGAAATAATAAATTTAGCACACATTTATTAAGGGTCTGCTGAGGGCCAGACTCAGGACATGGGGACAAGAATCCAGGCCTGAGCATGAGGCCATCTCTGGCAGCTCATGGGGCCATAAACTGAGGCCAGGTGGACTTCTGTGAAGGGCTCCTTAGGGCTACTAAGATTCATCAGCAGCAAATCTTAGCTGCAGCAGAATTACCCCAGAGAATTTATTATTTATTATTTATTATTATCCCAGTTGAGATGCGACTGTCCAGGCACCTCCAGAGGGCCTGATTCAGTTGAGTTTTCTCTGGGGTCCACTAAGAACTACTGGTCATGCCTGGGTCTTCAAAAGCTGAAATGGCCTCATTTGATGTATTCAACAGACTGACTTGGGGATGGTGGTGGGGAACCACAGCTGAATCAGAGATTTCCAGACCAATGAAAGAGCCTTCAGGCACCTTTCTTTTCCTCTTGTTTTGGTGTACACAGCTGGACCACACGCCCTCGCTCTGGGATTGAGAGTGGTTAGGTCACTGAGTTCTCCCATGCATATCTTCACGGGGTTAAGCCTTGACTAGGTCCCTGGCTCCTCTCCGGGGCTCCACTTACTGTCCCAGCTGGGATCCAAAGGATGGCAGAGCCACACGCTGGAAGGAATCTGGGTCCCTGAGTCATTGCAAGGAGCTGAGGTGTCTCCAGCTGCTGGACTTCACCTTGCATGTGGAGGAGAGACTGCATGGGTTTGCTTTCGTCTCAAGGTCACGGGACTTTAGGATTTCTTGTTTGACCTTATCTTTCTCTAACGAAATGGCACCTTCTACCTGACTCCCTTGCCCTAACCCATTGACCTTGAGAATCAGAATTTAGACTGCCAGGTGGGAGTGGGCAGGGCTGGGGATAGGCTTGGGATCCTCTGTGCCCAGATCCTAGGTAAGTCTCTTGTTTGAGTAGCTCTACTTATCAAGGCTGGGGTTTCACAGCTTTTTATCATTTGAGGTCTTCTAAAGAACCCAGAGAATTTGTCTTCGTCCTTCCTTCCTTCCTTCCTTCCTTCCTTCCTTCCTTCCTTCCTTCCTTCCTTCCTTCCTTCCTTCCTTCCTTCCTTCC
>CABHPQ010147217.1:0-40322 GCA_902168405.1 Peromyscus aztecus
ACATACAAAATAAACAATTTAAAAAGTTAAAGAAGAAATTGAGATTTACTCACATATACTTAATTGTGGAAATGCAATCATATTTATATGAATCTAAAGAAAAAGACAGGTTGACCATATGTATCTATACTACCCAATGAATAAAAGTTAATATCTGGAAGTGCTTATGCAGCAAATTTTGACATTTAATGTTTTTGAGGAATGTTTGTGTTACTGCAGTAAAGCTCATAAATTAATATAATAGAACTCTCATTGTTTGTATCAAACATCAGAAGTTATAGTCTCCAAATAAGTCAAATAATAATTTTCTTTCTCTATTAATGAGTCATTTGAAACAATTAAGAATTTGTTTTTGGTTCAGTTAACCTTGATATGAACAAACAAATTAATGGGAAAATATAAGATCACTTGTTTTAAAGTTAGTTTAACTTTCTAAAACTCAACATTTCTTGCTTTCCTCCATATGCAACATTCAGTAGAACCAAATGACCCTTACATATGGATGATGTCTGAGATGCATACTAGCATAAAGTTTATTTCAAACACTGTGATTTTTTTGTTAATAAATTTAACATTAGCAATTATTGAAGTCCTCTGAAGTTTTAAAAACAGTTGATTTTTGTTAGGATTTATGCTGGTTTAGTAAATTATTGGTTGTGGCTTTTCTGATAAACGTCTGTCCTTATACCCACATTTAAGTGAAGTCTTCACCCCCCATCAAGAAAATTTCTCTTTGCAATAGACACAGACCTCTACAGGAAACCACGACCACTCGATATTCAGAGTTGTGGAGCCCAGTTCCAATGGGTTTATCTATAAAACACTCCAGCACCTAAGGCTTAGGGAACATTTCAGAAGACGGTGCAGAAAGACTTAGGAGGCAGAGGACCAGCGGTTTTGCTGTGAGAATGCGTCTCCTAGTAACATCATAAAGCCTCACCAACATAACCACCCAAATGTGAGCTGAGCAGGAGGACACTATTGAACACACCAAACTTCATGGGGAAAAGCACATGAGGCCTCAACTCACAAATTACGGCAGGCCAGTGAGCAAAGAAAGCTGAGAGCAGAAGAGGCAGCCCTCCCCAGGGTAGAGTATATCAGTTGGCTGTCCAGTCCCAAATGGCCATCCTTGGAAACATTCATACAAGTAACATCATATGGGCTCAACATTTTGGAAAACGTATGTTCATGCAAATACATATAAGCATGTAATAACAAATGGTAAAAAAAAGACATAATGATTTTTGAAGGAGACCAGGGAGAGGTATATGGGAGGATCAGGAGGGAGGAAAGGGAAGGAGAGATGTAATTAAAAAAAACATCTAAAATACAAAAAAAGAGAGGAGAGTGATTTTGTTGAGAAGGACTGAAACTCTTATGCAAGTAAAGTTAACTTATACCTGATTAATATTTATCCATAAATATTATCTTTCCCTTTTATTTTGTAATATTTAAGCTCTGAATATATTGACATAGTAAAAATCTTCCCTTTCGACTAGAAATGAGCAAAAGTTCCTCCTAGTGATGAACTGAAGATATCTAAGGAAAGAACTGGTGTTGTTGACTTTGGTATTGTTAAGTCCAAAGATTTCTACCAGGAAGTGCTTTTAGGCTTTACTGATCTATAAACGTAGCAGACACAGTGCCTAAATTCAAATCAATTATGGAGCCCATGAAAATATTTTAATTTTCAAAATGTTTATTTCAAAAGTGAATTTGTAGGTGACAGAAAAGTTTACTATATACTTGGTGCTATTTTATATTGACACTGCTCTAAACTAACTTTTAGCATTTTTTAATGTAAAAAAAACGTGGAGTCTATAAAAATAATGTTGTGCCCCTGCTAGTATGTTTGACCTGTATTCACAATTATATATAAAGTAAGTACAAAAAAATACATTTTGTACAATTAGGCTCTTTAGATTCTGGACATTTCAAAAATATTTTCAACCAGTTTATCAATCATTCATTGAATGGATTCTAATTTTCTTCAAGCTAAAATGAGAGCAACAATGTAAATACATTTTAGTATGTTTCATGCAGTTACCGAACTCTGCTCTTTTTTGATTCAGGTGAGAATTGTTATTCCCTGTGGCTCTGTTTTATCAGTCAGTCAAAGATAGAACACCTTCTCCACTTAATTGCATTCCAGGTTGAATGATCTGTGGTGATGTGCTTCTATTGCTGTGCGTTGCTGCAATAATTCATCTGATTTCAGCACCTGATCCTTCTTCAACACTTCATGGAGCTGGATACTCCTGAATGAAGATGCAACAGCCAGTGCTAGCAGTTGCCACATGCTTCTCACAGTGATTTTATGGGACTCTGAATTTCTGTGTGTGGTTGTTGAACAAATGTTGGATGGACATGAGAAAACCATATTATTTCTCCATATTTCTCTAATCTATCCATGACCAGGAGTTTGTACATGAGATGTACCTGGAGAATATTATTTTTAATAAAATAAGGTAGGCAAAGCAATGCTAACATGCATGATCTCACTCATACATGGATTCTCAGATACTTGAAATTGCAAAAGTACATAGTAGATTAGTGGCAACCAGTGACTGAAGTGGGTAAGATGTGTTATTGTGAGAATATTAGTCAAAAGGTGGAATATTTAAGTTACAAAGGGGAAATCATTTCAAGATACATATCTTAATTATGATAATATATACTAAAAACAGTATGTTGTAGTCTTAAAACCTACCAGGAGGATCATTTGGAGGGAATCCAGATGTTTGTTATATTTAGACATTTCACAATGTGCACGTGAATACACACATGTATAAAATTTTATATGTAATTAATACAGATGATTTTTATCTATCAACTGTTAGGACCACATTCTGATGATGAGTTACTGATAGTTTCTATTAATATGAATAGTAAACCCATCCCCAGGACATAGCATCTGGAAGAATCATTATGCTTGTTATGTGTCAAAATCTCACAGTTCAGGTTCATAGAAAAACTTCAGACATTATGGTATTGAAGAATATTTGGAATCTGTTGTTAACTAGGCCTTAATCTCTGAATTCTCCTTAGTTTAGGATGCCTTTCTTATATGATTTTTTTTTGTTTTTGTTGCCGAGTTTCTTATAGTAAGGACAGATCATTAATGATTTAAAGTGACTGTTATTGGTTTGTTTGTGGCTTCAATTTCTTACAAAATTACTCTCCCTACATATACTCAGAGCTACCTGTTTAGTGAAGAGTTTTCAAGGTGTTCTCCTAATGCAAATGTAGATAGGCATTTAAAAAAATTGCGTTTTGCAGTATTGTATGAGAATGGAAAACTCTTCAAATATTTTAAATGTTGTTAAGCTTAATATTTACAAAAATCACAGCATGAACTTGGCATATTTGCATATGATAACAATATACTAAATATTTTATGTAGATACTAGAGTTTAAAATACACTTAAAAAAATTTAAAGATGATCTAATTATATCTGTGTTCCGGTTTCTCCCTTTTGAAATAAGAAGTATGTAAGCTACTTTTTAGGAGCTGTTTAGACACTTTGAACATTTGAACAAAAAGAAACACCAGATTTTTAAAGGAGAACTTGGATTTTTACATGGTTTAATTTTTTTTAAAGATGGGAGGACTTTTAAAGTTACACTGTGTTCTATAATATGTTATCAGCACAAATCAAGGTTATGTCAGTAAAGAAAATTAATAGTGTGCTTTTGTATATCAAATTGACAAGCTGTCAATTGTACTGAGTGGAATTTTGGTCAACTTGAACACATTCTGGTCATAGGGAAAGAAGGCAGATCAAATTAAAATACTCACCTTTATCACATTAGGTTGTAAACATCCTTTGGGCCTTTACTTGAATAATGATTGATATGGGAGGGTCCAGAACACTGTGGGTAGTTTTACCCCTGGAAAGGTTGTCCTAACACGCATAAAACAGATAACTAAACATGAATAGAGGAGCCAACTAAAATAAGAGGTTTCAGAACATTTGCTGGCCTTTTTTCTTTTTGTTTGTAGGGTGGTTCTACAAATGAGCATTTTGAGTGGATACTTTATATTCAATACATTTCTTAATGTATTGGCTGACTCCTTTGTAAAATGTTGATTAAAAAAATGGATACTCTTTGACTTACCCCTATTCTTCTCTGAAAGAGTATTCAACAATTCATGATGAAGTAGCCTTTTTATAGTCAACTTTCTATAGATTTACTAGCTAGTATTGAGGCAATCCTATTATAATGGTAGATGGCTTGAGAGTTTCAATCATGAAATATTATTCAGGTTTATATAACTTTTTTGTAAATATAACTTTCTCTCTAATTTACATCTATATTTCCATTAATTAAAGAATCCTTACTAATAATACACTATAAATAGATTATCTATCTTTCTAGAAGTGGGTATTGAGTAGATGGTGAGATTGGTTAATGGTCATGATGTTACAGTTGGATAACAGAAATAAATTGATGTATCACTTAGAGTGAGTATATTTAACAACTATGTAGAGTGCACTCAAAATAGAAGAGAGAATTTAAATGTATTCAATATAAAGAAATGATATAACTTTCAGGTAATCACTATGTTAATTACACTGATTTCATCATTGCCTGATAAGAACATAAATCAAAGCATTAAATTTATCCTTACAAGTTTTCTAGGATTCAAAACATTAAAATAGATCTTGCTCTATTTCCCTGTCCCTCTGTCAGGCAAAAGTTACCTTGAGGAAATTGTAGCTTCTAAGTAGACTACTATCCAAATTATTTCAGATGCTATAGAACAGAAATGTTTCCAAAACAAACTAAAATGCTTATCTATGTGGCTTAGTAAGTCAGTATAAAATGCATGGTGAAAATCAAGGGCAAGTCTTGAGCCATGCTATTAAACACAGAATAAATGGGTGAAAGACCTTCATCCCTGAATGCCTAAAGATTATATAGTCTCTCTCACTCTTCTTGTGTCAGTAAAAGATGACAATGTAGAGGCATCCTCATGCTGTCATTTAATTTAACATCCACATGTCCTTGATACACACACAAAACATATAAACATTTCTCATAACCTCTATCATTACCACCCTAATTCATGTTATTATTCTCTTCCAATATTAGCAGAGACATTAGGTAGGGGGAAGAAAAGCTCATGGGCATTAATTTCTTAATGGAACTCTTAGAGTTATCATCACTTTTTTCTTTCTACTGTTGTGCATTACCCATGCTTTGTTCCTGCTAGGTACATGCTCTAACACTGAGTCGTGCCAACATCTTCAGAATCCTCTTTCAATTATGAAACCCCTTTCAAACTCTTCTTTTGACTTTTCAATTTGTCTCTACTTGCCTTCTGGGCAAGCAGTTGTGTTTTTATTTTCATTTATTTTACTTTTTATGAAGTCATTTACTATTCTCCAATCCTAGAACTCTTCCACTGTATCCCATTAAAGGGCACTTGCTTCCTGAGTTCTCTACCCCTTGGTCCAAAGGATTCTTATTTCTCAGAGGAGAGCTTAAATATTATTTCTTCACTTCCTCAGAGATATTTTCTTGTGTTCCTTATTGAAAACAACACAACCATCTTTACCAACTATTATTGTTTTTAGATTTTATTCTTTATTGTTACTTTATCCCCACAGATCTCAAAATTTTCAAAAAATGAATCTATCTATCTATCTATCCATCTATTACCTATCAATCTATCTATCCATCCATCTATTATCATCTATCTGTCTATCTCTATCATCATCATCATCACCTCCATCTATCTATCATCTATCATCATCATCATTACCAATATCTATCATCTATCTATCTATCTATCTATCTATCATCATTATCACCATTATCTACCTATATTTTATCTATCATTTATGTATGTAGTATGTATGTATGTATGTATGTATTCATCTATCTATCTATCTATCTATCTATCTATCTATCTATCTATCTATCACCTACTACTTATCTGTCTATCTGTCAAGTTGTTTTTACTTTTCCATCAGAAAAATCTGACTTCAACCATTAACTATATGAGGATAGGGAGGCTTAGACTAGAAATTATCACATAACAGTAACTGAATAAATATAGGGACAATTTTTTTTATAGAAAGTTAACAGTAGCTCCAGTCTAACCCTAGCTTTTATTAGTCTTGTCTTTTCTGCCGGATTATCCCATCATTTTTGTCTCATTTGTGAAATACAGGTCACATCAGAGCATAGTTAAAGCTTTTCATCTTTCAGAAATTTTTCATATGTTCTGAGAAGAGGTGAAAGACAACAATTCAATAAATGGAAACAGTTGTGTCTTGCAATCAGCCACATTTTACATGACTTTCAAATGTATCTTCAATTACCATTGGCTCTACTGAATTACAGTTTGTAAGTTTTTTTTGGTGTATTATCGTCTTCTAACATCAAAAGCAAACCTAGAAGTTAGGAAACATTTAAAAAAGAATCTTTACAGGAAGACAAATTTGAGGCAGTAATCAAGCCATTCTAAGATATTAATAATAAAACTTATAATTGAGTTCTGAAGCCCGCATTTACTTAAGTGTATGATATTGTTTTCTTTGAAATACACTAAACTGTAGTTAAGTTGGTCAGTTGTGACTTCCTACCATTACTGCTGCAAGAATGCTTTAATCAGTCTTCCTAATCAAGGTATTTTGAACTCCTTTCCCCAGTGAATTAAATAACCTTTCTTACTGATAAGTCAGCTCAATCTCATGATTTTTCACTCATTTTCACCTATTCAGAGACTATTATGCTAGTTTTGCTCATTATCAGTCCAGTCCACTGTGAAACTGCAGCATCTTATTTTTTATTTAACATTCTTCTGCTCTCCTTTCCTGATAAGAGCTAACTCAATTTTACCTCTGTGTAGGATGACTCACATTATTCAAGGATCCAGTCAAATCAGGCAAAATGCTAGTCAAGAGATTCAGAAAATTTACCAGAAAGATGCCTAGCAGTGTCCAACCTTTTAGAAATGGGTCTTTTAAATATGTGATTAAAAATATTTTTTCATACAATATATTCAATATATTTTGATCATGTTTCCCCTTTTCACTTTTTATTGTTTTTGTATGTGTTGAGAGAGAGAGAGAGAGAGAGAGAGAGAGAGAGAGAGAGAGAGAGAGAGAGAACAAAGTTTGGTAGATACCCAACTTTTTCTTATTGATTCTTTCTGAGATTCATCCCTGAAATAGAGAAGGCAATTCCTGCAGTTTCCAGTGAAGTAGATTAATGCACAGGAAATTCTTCATTCACCAAATATATCTTTCACATAGTCCTGTGAAAAGGGGACTATTCATAACACTTGGAAGTCCTCAGAAAGCTGAGAGAATTTACTTTTATCCACATGTCACATAAGTTTGTTTGAGCTAAGTGTTCACACTCAGGATAAACACCACACACATTCTGCTCTTTCACAGTCTCAAAATTTATCCTTGACATGCAACACAGATGAGAAAGTTCCTATATGACACTAATCTAACTAAAATGTAATTTCAATAATGTGGAAATATAAACTATTCCCTTGAAAAGTTATAAATGAGGTTAATTTTCTTTAGTGTTTTGTTGTAATAATTTCAAGGGCTCAGTAGTATACTTGAATATCTGTAATGTAAACATGCTATGAAATATCAGAAATGAACTCTTTCAACATTGACACTTTTATTTACTTCCATACTAAAACATTTTACAAAATCCTATACACATAGTATTTTAGTGGATTTTTTTTTTTAGAAACAACTGTGGCTAATTTGGCATAGGCATCTTTCTTATAAGTTTTCATATAGCCACTATAGAAATCAGCGTGGCAGTTCCTCAGGAAGCTGGGAAAGGTCTACCTCAAGATCCAGCTGTATCACTCTTAGACATATCCAAAGGATGCTTCATTCTATTACAGGAACACTTACAATATTCATTGCTGCTCTATTCATAATAGCCAGTATTTGGAAAAAAATCTAGATGTCCTCTAATGGATAAATGGGTAAAGAAAATGTGCATTTACACAAGGAATATTATTTTTCTATTAAAAATATAAAATCATGAAACTTGTAAATAAATGAATGGAATTAGAAAGAAATCATAATGAGTGAGATGCCCAAGAACCAGAAAGACAAATATGATATATATTTGCTGATATATACATTAGCTGTTAATTCAAAGATTAAGCAAGCTACGGTTCATAAAATGGGCTTATTTATATATTTATGAAGAATATTTATACAGCCAACATGTATATAAACAAAGAAAAAGGTTATGAATGAATTTGAAAGAGAGAGCAAGTGGTGGTACATGGGAGGATTTTGGAGGGAGGAAAGAGAAGGGAAAAATGAAGTAATTGTATTATGATCTAACAATAGCAACTATATATACACAGAGCAAGAAAGATCAGTGAAGTGACCTTGTTGAAAATAAATTGGCATCAGAACAAACCACAACCAGAGGAACCTTACATCCAATTTAGGTTTGAGCGACTTCTCAGTGCCTCTTTTGGTTGACTGTTAAATTCTTTCTCTTAATTTGAAAAAAATTCTGCTATTATTTCAATGAATGGATTCTCTATTCTTTTATCTCTTATCACAGATCCTTCTTTTGCCACAGATTTTCTATTTATAAGTAAATGGAATGTTCGCTAAAACAGATCATATTCTATACCATCAGATAAATAAACAAATATAAATATATGGTGATATTTTATTTGAGCTGAAATGTGATTTTATTTGTATGTTAATAAAGTTGCCTGGAGATCAGAGCTAAGAGCAAGCCGTTTAGCAGAAGTCCGGTGGTGGTGGCACACGCCCTTAATCCAATCACATGGCAGGCAAAATCTCTGTGTGTTCAAGGACACAGCCAAGCAGTGAAGTGAACCTTTAATCTCAGTATGAACCATAAAGACCTGGAGGTCTATATAGACAAGCAGTGATGAGGAAGTCATGTGGTTGGGTTTAGAACCAATGAGAAGGCAGAACAGAAAGGCAATAAAAAGACAGGACACAGGAAGAAAGTCTCTCTCTCAGGGGAAGGACAGCAGCAAGTGGTAAGATAAGGTGGTCTTAGCTCTTGGCTACTGCTCGATCTCTGGGCTTTTAACTATTTGTCTCTGTGTTTCTTATTTAATAAGACTGTTTACAATTACATCTACATAAATATTTTTAAATAACTTATTATATCTTATCAGATCATTGTGCAATAAAAGTAGAAATCAATAACAAGAGCCATACAAATCAACAGATGGAATGTATAAATATGTTTTTTGAGACAGGGTTTCTCTGTGTAACAGCTCTGGCTTTCCTGGAACTCTGTAGACCAGACTGGCCTTGAACTCACGAAGACCCACCTGCCTCTGCCTCCCCAGTGGTGGGATTAAGGACATATGCCACCACCACCCGGCTAAGGAATGTATAAATAATCTTTAACACATGTACATACTATAATTCCATTCAGTTGTAAAGGAAACAAAAACTAAGGCATTCAAAGGAAGGCTGAATGGAGCTTCAATTTATTATGTTAAGATGAGTATGATAGATTTGGTACAGATAATACCACACTTTCCTCATATGTGGAATATCTATTTATATCTGTCTATCTGTGTATGCATATGCAAATACATCTATGCTTATCTATACTTCATGAAAGTGAGAAAGAAATTGTGAGAGGTACAAAAATATCTTTAGGAAACAGGTCAAGATTTAAATAGAGTCAGTAATAGAATTTATGTGACAGGAAAGCAAAGAGGGATCTACTTAATGAAAAAAGAGTCGAGACATAAGAAGGTATTCAGGTAGCTGCAAGTGTTATGAGAGGGTGTGATGATACACATGAATGAAAATGTCATAGAGAATCTGCATTATGCTCTAACTTATGTAAACAATTCATTTCAAAAACTTGTCTAAGCCAGGTATGACGACTCATACTCTTAATCCCAGCATGCGATGAAGAGTCAGGAGGAGCTCTGTCAGTTAAAGGCCAGGTGTTCTACATAGAAACTTCCAGCAGCCAGGCTACACAGTAAGACCTGTCTCATATAAGTGTGGATTTGATAGCTCAGCATAGGTGAAGGAAAGAGAATTAAATTTTCTTTCCTTAAGCTTCAGACTTGCAGATAACTTCAAAACATCTGGGCATAATTTGGCATACTCACCTGGCTTGATAAAATATATTTTACTTTGAGACTTTCTACCTTAAATTTTAAAATATAAATTCAACAAAATCTTGAGAAAGTTAAAAAAAATCCTGAAAGTCTTGAAATTCCTTAGTGAGTTATTAAATAGTGTAAAAGTGTAACAATGAGTTGACAACTCACTTTTTAACAGATTTAGGGACATCATGTATTTGGTTAGAGTGTGTTACTTTTCAATTCTATTGTATTCTATTGCTTGGAGTGAAACTTACACATTCTAAAAATATAAGCAAAGGGAGAACTGCTGTGCAGTTCTTTGCTACTTAAAGAATGTAAATGAATGTAGATAAAATAAGAATTACAAGAATGAAAAAATGGGCTATAGTAGAACTAATTCTCATAAATTTCAAGAGTATTTGAAATGAAATATTTTTCTAGTGAAAGAAACTGATGAGTGGAATCACATTAAATTCTTCTGAAAGTGTAAGTTCTCAAAGAAGTTTTACACTGACAGAGAGTCCGGGGATGTCGGCTTCCAAAAGTAGAGACTCAAGAATTGATTCTTTGGGAAGACAATATGTAAAGTTCAACAAAGGCCAATGTGATTTACCTCAAGATTGATTCTTTTTTTAATAATTTATATTTATTTTATATGCATTGGTGTTATGCCTGCATGTATACCTGTGTGAGGGTGTCTGATTCCCTAGACTGGAGTTGCAGATAGTTAAGAGCTGCCATGTGGGTGCATGGAATTGAATCCAGGACTTCGGGTAGAACAGACAGTGCTGTTAACTACCAAGCCATCTCTCCAGCCCTCAAGATTTTTTCTTAATATCTATTCTGGATCACTGTATAGTCAACTTGATCATATAATTTGTGAAACCTAAAAATGTCTGCACAAAGGCAGCCAATGTGTTTGTGACTTATAGATAGCCACACAAAAAATCAGAGCTTCTTTTTTTTTAATCATATTGCTCTTCCTGTCAAGGTTTGTCTTGGAAATAGCCAAATTGGTAGTGAATAGTAATAATCTAGACATATGGTAAATGTCTGTGAAACACCCACACAATTTGTTATTCTTTTTCTAAGTATCTAATTTTACACACATATTTCTTTGTCATTACAATTTGAGGTTGTCTTGATGGGCAATGAAGTTGCAGATGCAAGAAAGACCCTGTTAACTGAAAGCCAGTCTGTGGATAACTTTCTTAAACTCTGTCTTTTATTACAAATACTCAGGGATCTAAGTTATATGCTTTTGTATAGCTAACTACCTGGTAATTAAATACATTTTAAAATTAATTTTATATTTAATTATGTGTGCATATGTCATTTGAGTATGGGTTGTCTAGTCTCTCTGAATTTCAGATTTTTCAATTTAGCTAGTAACTGCATTTGTAAGATGGGCTTATGGTATCTCTGAGGGTTGTTTTAAAACATAAATAAGTTATCTAAGTAAGCACTTAGCATAGTACCATGTTGTGATGTCCAAGTAATTTAATAACAGTGGTGTCCTCACTTCTGTGGAAAATACTTGTAACACAATGAAAGAATTGGTAAGCATGTTCACATACAGGGTTATATTAAAAGCCAGACTCTCATGAATCAACAAAGAAGACAGAGTTACATTTTAATAAAACTGCAGGAAACCAGGTTTTGGTTCAGTTTAGACATCATTACTGATTCTTAATAGTACCCAATAAAGTGGTTGACACTAATTTAAGATCCATGAAGTGTAAAACTATGGAAAAGACATTTAAAGCACCCAAGTAAGAATATGAACACTCATACATGTGAACACTAAGACAAGTGGAAAGAAAACTAGGTTCCTTCACCCATCTCAGAGTCCACCAGGTCATGGATGATAAAAGGAGAGACGGCAGAATTCCTTGTTTGTATACATGGTGTGCTTCGGTCTTCTGTGGCAATCTTCCTGTCTTCTGCTGTTAGTTTTCCTCTGTAAGAAAATGTGTGGAATCCCACGCAGGACTGCACACCCAAATACTACTATCTAGGCAGATACCTTTGGGCATTAGAAACAGAAAATTAATTGAAAATGGCTTAAACATTAGGGAATGAAAGTTGTTTACTTTTGGCAATAAGTCCAAACAATAGTTTGAATAAGTGATGACGGGGTTAAGAGAGTCATGAAGTCTCAAAATTGCCCTTTAAATTTTCTTTTAAAAAAAGATTTATTAGCTTTTGTTTTTAGAGTATGTGTATGCTATTTTGCCTGCCTATATGCCTGTGAAACACATGCATGCAGTGTTCACAAAAGCTAGAAGACAGTGTTCGCTCCCCTGGAACTCATGTTGCAAACTGCTGTGAGTTTCCATGTGGTTGTTGGGAATTGAACCCAGGTCTTCTGGTAGAGCAGCGAGTGTTCTTAACTTCTGAGCCATCTCTCTAGCCTTGTCTTTCATACTTTGATCTGCTGCCTTCCATATATGGTTGAACTTCCTTCATATGCGTGAGATGGTGCCCCTAAATGCCATATTCTACATCAAATTATAGAAGAATATATGAAGAATATTATCTTATGTGTCAATTTATATATAAATAAATCTAACCTGGAAGCATTTAGAAGTACACAATATTCTGTAATTCAGTAACTGTAAAAAAAAAAATAAACAAACCCTCTATGATTGGCTTAAGCAATTACTATTTGTGAATGACTGAAGTGAAAAGAAGAGCTAGAACATTTTAGTATTCAAATAGCATATAAAACACTGAGGATTTCTCAAACCCTAAGGATAGTACTCAATTGTATTTACTATAGATACATTATTATACACATCAAAAGCTATAGTATATTAATAAATACATTAAGAGTTTTTAAGAATTTATCATTCACATAAAATTATATTTTCCATAGAGATAATGCATGCCAGAAAGCATATTAGTTGTTAAAGGTGTAAAGGTGGTCTTATTTTAAAATACTCCTTTATTTTATCATCAATACATTACTTGGCTTTGCTAAAGTTATACTCACAAATGAATAGTTTCATAAATAAAATCATATGTCTGGGAAATAAACACTTTTACTTCATTGTCATTCCAAAAGAAACATTGGTTTCTTTGCCATTTCTGAATTAGGCTCTTTAGTGGGTGTTTCGGGATGGGTTTGTTATTTCAGAGTCACAGTGTTTCTATGACAAATATAAAGAATGAACACTTGGTTATTAATTACTAATACTATCCTAAATTGAAAACAAATAGCAGTATATTCAGAAAGTCTTGGGTATTAGGCAACAATTTAGTTTATACATAACTCTTTCCATAAATTCAGGTGTTTCCATCTGTCTTGTAATACATATGCACAGAAAGATTCCACTTAAAACACAGTTTTCATGAAAACGTCTACAGTGATGTTGCCCTTACTAGCTTTGTTACAGTTTGATGTGAGGTGTTCCCACAGACTCGTGTGTTTGAACACTTGGTCCAGTTGGTGATAGTGTTTAGGAAAGTCTCAGAAGTTTAGGGATACAAGCCTTGGCTGTCATATGTAGGACACTAGTGACGGTCATCCAGGTTACAGTTGGTCCCATTCCCAGTGCTATCTCTGCTTCCTTAATCACCGAGTTGGGAATAAGCCACACCACATTCACTTCCACAGATCCAGCAGCAATGCCCTGCTTTCTCAGCATGGTGAACTTAACTCCTTGAAACCCTGACTAAAATAAACCCTTGACACAGGAATTCTGTCACAGCAGTGAACCAAGTAACTAACACAGCTGGAGGCAGATTCTAAGAGACATATATAAGAATCACCGCGTACAAGGTGAGGTAGGAAGAATGGAAATGGGTGACACGTACCTGGTGACCTGGGAAGACAAAATTGACTATATGAACACTGGAAGCAAAAGTGAGGGTTTTGTGAAGATATGGAGAATCACTCTAATAGGCTATGGATTTCTTCTGTCACGTACTTTATTCATAGCAACAGAGAATGAATGAATATGGACTAGTAAAGACACATGTTTCAAATAGTTTAAGACTCGATTGGTGGCAAAAAAAAAAAAACCCTTCAATCCTGAAACTATTTAGGTCGAGGCAGAAGAATAATGATTTCCAGGACTGCCTTAACTAATAATTAGGAACAAACTTATACGAACGAATATCCTGGATTTCAGAATATCAAAAAATAACTTTAGTTTTCAATGGAGAGATGAAGAAGAGGGCAATATTAAGGCAGCCTGACATTTTAACCTTACACGGGCATGACTGTGATGCATAATAATGCATAAAAAGAGGAACTAATTTCCTGCAGGGTGGAATGGGGTGAGAGATACAGCATCTTCAGATACAGTAGTTTGGATGGAGAGAGGAATCCAATTGGGGAATGCTTAGTAGTTGAGAATTTAGAAATAAATTTAGGGTCTTATGAGTTGAATCTATTGTTTATTTATACACTGTTCCTGGTGATAATAAATAAGATTACTATCCAGTAGACTTTCAGGAAACTAGAGATACTATAAACTGAAGTAGTCAGAAAAGAAAGAATACAAATGAGCACACAGTGTGCTAACTCTGTACCCATGGATAATTATAAGCTCAGTGGGAACATTTTCAGGAAAAACTGCTCAACAAGTGATACACTGAGTAGGGAATGTGCATGGACACTAGTGAGGGAGGCTTTGGTAGCTCTGAAGAGAGTTGACTGGACAGGTGGGGCAGAAGGTCACTGATTTTGTAGTCTGGTTTCCATTGAGAGTGCATCAAACCCACATCATTGTAAGGCTGGAAATTTGTTAAGTTGAGGTATCACTTGTTGGGTGGGAACTCTCTATCCAGTGTTCAACAACCAGTAACAAATCCATTCCCATTCTCATTAGTTTTTTTTCCTTTATTTTAGTGACATTTGAATCTGAGTTTTCCTCATTATAGATAACCAAGTCAACAAGTTTGAAACTGCTTTGTAAGGAAGGTAGTTAGCTGATTTTAGTGCTATAGGTAAAATACAAATTATTAGACCAAATCACACACTTATGTAGCTATTTAAAAACTATTTATAATTGTTCCATTTGATGCATAATATTTCATATAGGTCTAAGTCAATAAATAAGTTATTCTGTGAATTAAAACATATGTATTTCCCTTAGTCAGAATTCATTAGTTAATCCTCCACATTTTAGAAAGAGTAGCAGACCCTCATTACTAATGGATTCATTCTGAGGCTTATTTTGACTTTTTTTTCAGCTAGAAAATGTCAGCCTCAGATATGCTGGTCTTATTTCTAGTCACTAAGACCTATATAGTATGCTATTGTGCCTTTTGTTTTAGATGTCTGTTTTCATTATTTACCCAGGTAATGGTTTTCTCATCTCTTTAATTTTAAAGAGGTATTTGTGATGCAATGCGCATCTTTACCTGTTCTGTCTCTTACTGTGACAGGCTGAGGGGCTTTGTTCTCTTCAATAGCTCAATAGCTCAGGCATCACGGGTGTACCTGTCCTGGCAATATCCATGCTCTATGAAGCACTTTACTTCAAAGCCTCTTATGCGCTATAATGGAATTATAAATTCATATCATTTGACACACAGGGAATTTTAATATTTTTTTGATAAAAAACATATTGATTCAAGCATATCACAGAGACTGGACTATATTCCACAACTCTAAGAGGCAGTAATTTGAGACAATCTTGACATTCATAGTATCAATAGGATTGTATTTGAATATAAAATAGGTACAATAATGTACTTAGCTTTACCATTCTGATAATTGATTTTTATGAAAGAATTGAATAAATCAGAAAGTACTCTGCAAAATTTAACCAAAACACTTAAGGGCCATACAACTATAGTCTTATGAGGGAACATATAGAGAGAAAGATTAGCATAGAGAAAAGAGATTTACTCTTCTGGGACAACTGTTTGGAGGGGTCTATCAGGTAATAGTTAGGATTTTTTCTCTTTCTTTTTTCATCATCCATTTCCAGAAGAGATAGAATAAGAAAAGAAATTTAAAATGCAGTAGCAATTTAGACTAATATTGTACATGGATTATTATCTGTGTATAGTTAAAAAGCAGTCAAAATATTTTATTTGGTCTAAACTTAAGATAAGACTAACAGCTTAGAATTGAGGAAGTTTTAGGGTGTGAGACTCTTGCTGATTCAAAAACATTCATAACACTAAAAATAAGAGTTAAAAGATATGTTAACATACATTTTTGTCCCTTTTTATTTAAGTTATAAGTAGATTGTTTTGTGCATAAGAGCAAAAACAATCAACAAATGGGCATATTATGCCCATATTCAGTGCACTTGTCTGAATTTAATTACCTACTACATAACAGGCAGCCATTAACTCCACAGGCAATAAGTACCTAACAGGGATCATTAAAAAAAAAAAGAACAGTAATAGGAAGTAGAATATAAACTCAAGTACAGCACACTGTTGTTAAATTTGGTCCTTTTATTGTTTGCACAAGTATTTCAGACACTGAAAAGAATTGTATGCAAAACCCTAGCTATACAATTATGTTTGCTACCCAGTACTACATAGTTCTCATCTCCTATAACAGCAGTTCTCAACCTGTGTGTTGCAGCCCCTTTGGTAACCCTCTCTCTCCAAAAGTATTTACCTTATGATTCATAATTACAGCAAAAATACAGTTATGAAGTAGCAACAAAAATAATTTTATGGTTGGGGTCAACACAACATTAAGGAACTGTATTAAAGAGTCCCAGCATTAGGAAGGTTGAGCATCACTGTCCTATTGGATGTCTGAAATAGCAAATTAAATTTCTTCATGTTATCATAAAATGAGCTTGTCTGTCCATTCTCCCAGCTTACCCCAATTCAATCTATGTTTCTCTTTATGTCAGTGTAGGTGTATCTTTCCCCTCCATTTTCTGCACCCCAGTTTTTGGTGAAATGCCTTAGAGATAATTGTATATGAGTACATACTGTTATAAATTATTTTCAGGTAACTGCTGTGTGTAATTCGAATTTTTAATTATACAATTCTTTATTCAACTGGCCAGTCAGTTCAGTCTCAGTCTTTCCTACACAGTAGAGAAACCTTTGTACTTGTATTTGTATAATCTGCTGAACAGATTAATGTATGACCAGGTACCATTTGCTCAGAGTATATAAGCAATTATATTTTTGAAGGGTGCAGCAAAGAAAACCTAGGGAAGCTCCTCACCACTGATAATGTTCTACTAGCATTACAGAGGTTTTAAAGTAAAATTTAGGAGAAATTTTGTCACGTCCTCTGAAATGTTCAGAACCAGCAGCTGTGACATAAATGTGAAGTTTACCAATTGAAGATATAACAAGATAAAGAATCCTGAGGCTATCTAAGGCCTGTTAGATAGACAGAACTTTAGTGTGTGTCTGAAGTAGCTTTGAAGGAGACAGAATGTGATGAACTTAAGTGTCTTCTGGTCCTCAGGATCCTCTATGATTGCGAGTCCTAGAGAAGAACAGAAGAACAGGACTTCCACAAATAACCTCACATTTCATGGGGTATCATGATTGTGGGCTACTGCTCTGGTTTCCAGTGTCAGAAATAATCATTTCCTTTCTAGGTTCTAAAATATATTATCTTTTTTTTTGTCCACTCTGACTTTTATGACTCCACAGTGAAATAAGGTTGGTGAAACTTAGCCATTGGAGGCAGTGATATATCAGAAACAAAGGAGGTCAATACACATGCACGAGACATCCAAGAGGCTAGGGGGATCTCTGCTTCCCTGTGACCTGCTTTTACCAGAACCACATCTGTTGAAACAGCCCTTCCTTGGGTTCCTTCCTATATCAAATCCCTCCATCTTTTCTACTCTTCAAACTTTACACTCGGACATGTTGCCCATCAATGATTTAGTTTACTTCTGTTGTGGGTAGGATATATTTAGGAGGAAAGGCAGTGAAAGCCAAGGGATATGTAACTTAAAAAAGCCTGTAACACTTGACCTCAGAAGTTGAGTGATGTAAAACAAACAGCCCTCTAGACCCAGGCATGCATAGAAAAATCTAGTTAATATACAGAAATTTCACTAAAGGAGAAAAGTGTTTTAAATTTTCACACCCATATCAGAAGGGTAAAAGCCTTCTGGTAGAATACAGGTAGTTAGGTCTACTGAGATAGCACTATGATGTTACTCATACTCCTGATAATGAAGAAAGATTTGCATCCTCAATGCCTGTACCTTAGACATGGCATATAGGATGCAGAACTTGTCAAGAGATAAAATATGCTAAATGGAAAACAGACTTACCTTTTACTTCAAAACACTTTATATGAAATGAGGATCACCAATTGCTCCTGAATTGTTTAGCATTTATCCAGAAGAATAAATGGAAAGCAATGTGTTCTGGTTAGTTATTATCAATTTAACATATATAGGGTCACCTGAAAGAGGCAATATCAGTTGAAGAATTCCCTCGAGGTCTATGGGCATTTTGCTAGGAATTTTATTAACTGATGATTGATACAGGAGTGTCTAGCCCACTGAGGGCAATGATATTTCTAGGTAGATGAGCCTAGGTAGAAAGCTAGCTGAGCAAGCCAAAGGAAGCTAGTCAGTAAGCACTGTTCCTCCATGATCTCTGCCTTAGTTCCTGCCTTCAGTTTCCTGCCTTGAGACCCTGCCTTGACTGATGAATGAGACCCTCTAACTGATGAATTTTACCTGGAAGAATAAGATGAAATAAATAATTGTCTCCTTGAGTTGTTTTTGGTCTTAGTGTTTATCATAGCAACGGAAATACAAACTAGGACATAATATATGTGGGAGGAAAGAGAATTTTGATTGTTAAACAGTAGGTCCTTAAAGGTCAATGACTGTAAACAGGAGTATGGGTTTAGAGGTCCTTAGTCTAAGTGCTAATTTTATTATCCAGATAATATAAGTACCAGGGAGATGACTTAGCACCTCCTTTTTATATATTTATAATATATTTTTTGAAATTATAATGTAATTTTACCATTTTCCTTTTTCCCTCCCCCCCCCACCAACCATTCCTATACAACCTCTCACTCTATCTCAAATTTATGGCCCCTTTTTCTTTAATTGTTGATACATACAGCCCCTCCACACACATATTCATTTGGATGACTGATGAAATAAAGAGTACTGAAGACAATAAAACTCTGAGTGATAATCTATGTGGAATTCTGCATTCTACATTTTGGGAACGGAGCTGAAGAAGAGCGTGTAGTTAGTGGGTTGGTGACAAGTAGGGTGTTACATTTTTAAGAACTGTAGAAAAAGAAGCAGCACCCTGAGCAAGGCCTCCAGCAAGAACCCCAACAGAGCAACAGCAATGTACAACTGTCCCAGTTCACAGGCTTGCATCGAACACATAGAAAATTAGTTCTTGAGTTAAAGCAAAAAGAAATCAATGTGAGAGAACAAGTCAGACATGCCTTGTGAGCTGAATGAGACAGTTTCTTGGACTGTGAATCCTTTCTGGTGGTGCCAGACTCTACACATATCCAATAAACAGAGGAATTAGAGATGAAAAATGGACCGACTGTCATTTTCATACCTTTGATGCTTCTCTATGAGTAACTTAAAGAATTAGTCAGTAAAATAGTAGGATATCACTCTGGGGAATACGAGTCTCCCAGGGCCGGAGAAGGGATGAGGCTCCATGAGATTGGGCCAGATTTGTTCAGAACCATGGAGATTGGGGGCTGTTTCCAGAGGGTTGACTGAGAGAACTGACTTGGTTACTCTCCCCTTCCCTAGGAAATATTGTTGGTTTGTGGCAGAGAGACAAGAACTCTGGAAATGAAGTGATTTTTGATGGTATGCAATAGGATGGCGGTAAAGAGAGAGACAGGTTAGGGTAAGTGGTAAGTTTTCTTTATGATTATGCATGGAGGCCTTTGGGTCATGATGCTCATTGGATCACTATTATTTTTAGGTACAGTCTCATCAGTTTTCTCCCTTCTTTCCCTTTTAGTTGCTCAGATTTTATTTCCATATTATGTTTAACATTTCCTATCCAGAGTGCACACTTAGTAGGAAGTTACACTTGCATTTTCTGGTGGAATATATCCTATTGACAAGTAAGAGAAGGTAGGACTGTGCATTGGACTGTGGAGTGTGGCTCCTGGAACATAGCATGTACTCCACAACTGATATATCCTGTACAATGGGCATTGCAGTGATCTCTTATCTGCTATGTGCTGTTGAGCTTCAGGTGAAATGGATGGGAGCAAAGAAAACTGAATTTGGTGGGTGCCTAAAAGATAATTACACCTTTTGATGGAGGAATAAATACATTTGTGGGTGTTTGTGAATTTTCAGAAGAGATCACAGATTTAAAGGTCTTTTGATACTGGCTAAATAATACTATTGCATGAGTTCCAAACTAGGAAAGAAGAATGTTAAGAAATCTTAGCTCAAGTCTGAGATTAATAACAGGTTTGAGCTGTCTTAAGGCCCAAGGAATGTGCTTAAGCAGTGTGGGAGAAATCCAGTCCAAAAGAAGGTTTATGGTCTATCTTGAGTCAAGGGTAAGCTTGAAAGGATGACATTATCAAAACAAGAAAAGTTCTGAAATCATCAATGATATGTTTGTGGATGAAAATGTATCTATTATAAAGAGGCCAAAGAATATAAATGGGGTATACAATACATGTCAGCTTTTGTAACAGTTTTGTAAAATGCTCTTAGACCTTTCCTGGGTTTACTCTTGTCATTTCTGCACTTTACACAACCAAGGTAAATCCCCATCAGTCCTACCACGTAAATGTCACCCTGCTAGGAGGGCAGATGGGCAGAGATCCCACTGATGACTAGGGAGCAATATATAAGCATGGGCTCTGATTTGAGGCAGCTTCTCTATGACTTCTTAAGTCATTGTTAACCATAGCAGCGAAGAGAAAAGTACCAATGGAAAATGCCAGTGAACCACAGAGAAAGTTGCCAAGAGGGGCAAGAACTAAAGTAAATACACAATGAAGCAATGATAAGTGACAAAGGGTAATGGTAAGCCCTCTATCAACGATCACATTACATCTCAGAGAACTCACCATCACTCTCCAAAGACAGTGGCAGAATGGACAGAAATCTACAGCCCAACACTACACTGCCCATAAGGATTCATTTCAGATTGGCGAATCTGCATAGGCTGAAGGAGAGGGTGGAGGTGAGCAGCAACTCTGCTGAATGCCTTACAATGCATAGCTTCTCCTCTGTCAAAATGCAAGTAGTACAGATTTTGAGAGACACTGTTTCAAATGAAGCAGAAATGTATACTGGAGTAAAATGTTAAAATAAATAAAACCCTAGGGTTATTAAGTTTGTTTCTTGTTTTTCAAGTAATTTGTTTTTCATTTTACTCTATTAAATAAACGTTACAGTCAGTCACGATTCTTCACTAAATTCTTTCACTGGGACTCAACACATTGGACTAATAATCAAAAGGAAGTGAGTCCTACTAACAGTAAAAATGAAACTAAGTTGTTATCTGATCTGAACATCAAGAAAAAGACAGAAGTCAAAATTCACACAGGCCCAGGTTCATCTGGCATGGCAATGAACTTCCCTCTGCTTCACTGCTTCTGTCCTTTAATTCTTACAAAAGTGATGTGATGATAATCAGACAGATAATTGCTTATTAATCTGTCTCCCTGTAGCTACATTATAAGAAAACTCCCATGCATACATGCTAAAGGATACATTGTGAGACACACCACTGGGTGATTTTGTGTGAGTGACATAAAATACTCTTAGGCAATCCTAGATAGTATAGCTTACTTACCATGCTAAATGAAAGCAGTTCCACACACATACACTATAGCTCCTTAGCTCCTACATCTAGGATGCACTAAAGAAAACATTAAATTTGGTAATAAAACAAATGAATATTATGGCATCTGATGATCCAATAAGCACAAGATGCATGAGGCTGCTGCTGGCCTAATATGGCATATTGTTTTACAGCAAATGATGCTTTCTAAGGAAGTGAAAGGCCTCTAGTCTAAAGTAATGATAAATATAGATAGTATAGTGTGTTAGTCAGCTTTCCATCACCATAACTGAATATTTGAGACAATCAACTTCAATATGAGTAATGACTGATTTTAGCTCACAGACTGAGGATTCAGTTCATGGTTTGTTAAGTCTTTTGCCTTGGGACCTTTGATGACACAGAATATCCTGCCCAGGACTCAGAGTGGAAACCAAATGAACAATCACATGTGTACACAGAAGAAATCCATGTCCTATGTTTCTTCTTTCTATCTATGTATCTATGTATCTATGTATCTATCTATGTATCTATGTATCTATCTCTCTATCATCTATCTATCTATCTATCTATCTATCTATCTATCTATCTATGTATCATCTATCCATTTATGGATGATTTGGGTGATGACACCCAGAGGTATGCACATAGAGAGGTGAACTACCACTAAATCCCATGGGGATATTTCTATACAGAGTGAAGACCTCTTCTAGGCCCTGTCACTAAATAAAGCCTTCACTATCTTCTGGCAGAGGCAAGCTAGGACAAAGCCTTCGACATGTGTGCTTAGTGGCCTCTTACTCAGGCCTTATAATATAGTCATATGTAACCGAGGGATACAGTTGTTTACGACTGTTATTAAATTTTAAGCTTTGTTTATGACTGTATTTTTCTACTTTTATATAGAGGACAGCAAACTAGATGTGTTACTCTCACAAATACCTAAGAAATATGCTACGATACTAAGATGGTAGTACTGTCACTAAGTGACAGGCATTTTTTTTCTGTTCTGTTATACTGCCATAGGACAGGATTCATTCAGTCATATATATGATATATTATGGTGATATTTTAATTGTACTGAAATGTGATTTTATTTGCATGTTAATAAATAAAGTTGCCTGGGGGTCAGAGCTAATAGCAAGCCATAGCAGAAACTGAGTGGTGGTGGTGCATGCCTTTAATCCTAGCATTCCAGAGGCAGAAATCCATGTGTTCAAGGATAGAGCCTGCGTGGAGACACACGCTTTTAATCTCAATACCAACCATAGAAGACCTGGAGGTTTGTACAGACAGGCAGTGACAAGGAGGTCATGTGGTTGGGTTTATAACCAATGAGAAGGCAGAATAGAAAGTCTATAAAAAAGACAAACAGACAGGAAGTAGGTCTCTTGCGGAGGAAGATAGCAGCAGCAGTGAAGGGTAAGGTTTTTAGCTCTTAGCTATCGCTCTGACCTCTTGGGCTTTCATCTTTGCATTGGCTCTGTGTTTCTTATTTAATAAGACGGTTACATCTACAATATATATTTGAATGGTTATGTTATATTGTACATTGTACATTATATATTATGTATAGTTTACACACACATATATGACATTTGATTAAGTACAACACCTTTTTGTGACACATGTAACTTAAATATTTTTGTTCTTTGAACTAATCTCTCACAGTTGTCCAGCTTTGTCTTTAACATCTAGACTCTTTTGATGCTCCACTGTGGTAGGCAGGAGATGCCACTTAGAGGTCTGGAATATTCTGTTGAGGTATGCACTGTACGTCAATAATAAGGTAGCAAATGAACACACTCAAAGGAGCATGGACTCTGAAAGACAAATTTTAGAGATAATGTTGTTTTTTAACTTGAACTTTAATAGAAAGGTCACATGGCTTGAATAGTTACAAAAAATTGAAATTACTAACATATATCATAACTTAAGTATATGTCAGGCATTCTAGTCTTTAGTATATTTAAAGAGAAAATATTCCCTGCCTAACGTAGTATCAGCTCAGCACATGGATTAACAGGTTTATAGGTAACCTGGCTGTTATATAGAAAGAGGAGATGTTTGACAGCTCCTCCAGGATTGACTGGCAAGGGGAGAAGCTCCAGAATGTGCTGGGTGATGAAAATATGCCATTAGTAATGGAGTAAAAGCTTTTCAAGCCTGGAAATATTTACTAATGTGTGAAGGCCCAGTCAAAATAATTTGTGCAATGCATTATACTGTAAAAGACACCTATTTGCATATAATTTCATGCAACAAAGCTGGTTAATGTAGGCTTCTTTGCAAAGGCAGCCACTGATGTGACCCAAAAGATGGGAAGGTCACTTTTTCTAAGAGACTATCATCCTTTGAATGGTGGTTTGACAAAGTCATTCATTCAGTCTCTGGACATTAATTGATAAGCTACTTTGTCCTATCAGTGGTATGTCAGGCTTAAGAACACTGAGGTGGAAGTCACGGGCGATTGGCTGCACAGTTTAAGTGCTGAGTTATCTGCAGGTGTGTTAAATTCCATTCCTGTCTCATTGTCTGTGAGGATAAATCAGTGCTACCACAAAACATGTTCAGTGGAAACATGTGCAGATTCAGTTAGATTTCTGACAGCCAGTGAACTCTGGAGCTGTTGTTTATTCCTTGCCCTTCTTCCCCAACAAACTTACATCACTGAAGAAAGCACCGAGGGCCAACCACACAACCTGCAAGTGGGGGTCAAAATGTGTCTGAGATATTCATGATGTCGCTGAATCTGGGTCTCAGTCTTTAAGTTATACATGAAGCTTTGAACTACATGCAAGGCCGATGGCATATTTTTGAATCCTGTGCAATCAGAGATACTTTCATATTTTCAGCTCAGACAAGAGAAGGCTGAGCAGGAGAACATATATGATCAAATCTCATGTTAGCATGTCATCTAGTAACCACAATAGGACTGGATCATGCAACGTAAATTTTCTCTTGTGTCAGGCCGTTTCTGGATGTCTGGAGAAGCATTTTCCCTGCCGATTTTTAGTCCTCACCCATTTATGTTCTTTCTCCTCTTGACCCCCTCACTCTCTGAACATTGGGAGCATTAAGTGAATTCCTGATAAATAACTGAAAGAAAATGGATAATTATGGACCTAATGAAAGACATTTGTGATCAGATAATTCCACATCTTAAACATCAGCCTACCAACAAAGTTTTAGGTCATGGAGTACTGCATTACTGCCATAAGATGTCCCTAGGAAAGTTAGCTAAAGGAAATGAAGGCTTAATTGGTAGTTATATTTCTAACACAGCAACACTGAGTTCCCTTTAGGGAGGTTTTGTAGACAGGTTGTCTATCAAATCTTGACTTGAATTTAGCTAGGCTTCCAATTTTTAACTATGGAACTTACTGACAGTCAGATAAGGAGAGATTATTGCTACCTTTGCTGCAGCTTTTAATGACATTAAAGAAAACAAAAAAGAATAGGAAAGATTGGTAAGAATAGGAAAGAATGGTAAGATAGCATTTCAATATTGGAAATATGTACCAAGCAACATGGCATTCAGTGTAACTCATTAAGTCATGGGTCAAAGAAAATCATCTCATGTGTGTGAAAATCCTTAATGTGTCATGACAGTAATTTTTTCTTTCTTTCTTTCTTACTTTTTCCTTTTATTAAAAATAGATTTTCTTCCCCCCGCCCCCCGCCTCTTCCATGGGTTTCCCTGAGATCTGAGAGAAGGAACTTGATGGAAACCTCCAATTTGAACTATCTGCATAATGTCTGTCTGTGAGTCTTTGCAGTGGCTCCCATTGGCTGCAGGACAAAGCCTCTTTGATGATGACTGGACAAGGCATTGATCTATGAGTACAACAAAATATCCTTGGGAATCACTTTATTGATTTTTTTTTTTTTTTGCAGACATGTTTGGTTATATCTTGAGTCCCTGCTCTCTCCAGTCTTCTGTTCCCAGCTATCCCGGCAGTGTAGGGCATCGGCTCCCTCTCTGCCGTGGGCCTCAAGTTAAACCAGACTTTCTGTGCCAACATTTTCCCAGTAACAGGGCACTGAATCCATTAGGCAGCGCTTATATAGGCTTATGGAGACTGAAGTGGCAAACACAAGTCCCACATGGGTATGCACCCGGTCCTCTGTGTATGTTCTGGCTGTTAGTTTGGTGTTTTTGTGGGACTTCAAGCAGTGGGAGCGTGTGTCTCAGGCACTTTTGAAGGCTCTTGGGGCTCTTTGCCTCCTATTGGGTTGCCTTGTGGATGTGGGGAAGAGAGGCGGTGGAGGGGCGGGAACTGGGAGAGCAGGAAGGAAAAACTGTGGTTGGGATGCAGTGTTTGAAAGAGGAATCTGTTAAATAAACAGGAAAAAAGAGAAAAAGAACAGATTTTATCACATAACATATCCTGATTATAGTTTCCCCTCCCTGCATTCCTCCCAGTTTCTCCCCACTTCCCCTCCCATCCAGACCTACTCCCTTCTGTCTCTCATTAGGAAAGAACAGATAATATTAGCTTATGATATTAAGATATAAAACTATCACATCAGAATTGGACAAGACAAACAAGCAGAGGAAAAGAGCCAAAGAGCAGGCACAAGAATCAGAGATCCACTTGTTTGCAAACTCAGGAACCCAATAAAAACACTAAACTAAAAGCCCTAATATAAACTCAGAGGACCAAGTGCATACCCACAGAGGTCCTGTGCATGCTGCTTCAGTCTCTACGAGTTCATATGTGCTTTGCTTCAGTTGATTTCAAGGGCCTTGTTTTCCTGGTGTCCCCCATCCATTCTGGCTCTTACATTCCTTCTGACTCCTTTTGTGTTGGCTTTCTGGAGCTCTGAGGGGAGGGGATTTGATAGAGCCATTCAATTTAGGGTTGAGTCTTCCAAGGTTTCTCATTCTGTATAATGTCCAGCTGTTGGTCTCTGTATTTGACCTGATATTCAGGAGAAGTAGGTTTCTCTGAAGACGCTGAGCAAAGCACTGATCTTTGAGTATAGCAGAATATCACTAAGAGTCATTTTATCACTGCATTTTTTTGGTTATTGTTTTTTAGACAATTAGTATTTCATTTTATCTTAGGTCCCTGAGCTACCTAGTCACTGGTTATCAGTTACCTAAGCAGTGTCAGGTAAGGGTTCCATCTCATGGAGTGGACCTTAAGTCAAATCAGGTTTTGATTGATTACTCCCACAAGTTTGTACCACCATTACCCTTGCAGGCAAGACACCATTATAGATCAAAGGGTTTGTGGCTGGGTTGCTGTTTGCATTTATCTATTGGTAGTGTCAAGATTACCTTCATGCACCAAAGATACTTGAACACAGTAAATGTTTTAGAGAATAAGTTATTGTACTAAAAAATTAAGTATCAAGACAAACTATTTTATTGCTGTAAGCATATTCTTTTGATCTCAGTTTCTCTTTCATAAGTAATTCTTGTTTGCAGAGTCTTTGAAGGTTGATCTTTTCTGTGTTTGAAGTGCTTTTTATTCTAACCCTATACAACTCATTTCTGAAGTGAAATATGAAGAGAATGTGAGAAACTGGTAAAATTTAGAGTATCGCTATTCGAAGAACTATCAGAAATCTAATATCCTTAGTCCTGATGTATCGGTAATGGCCTTTGGTCCTGAGTCTCATGTTCTCTTGTTTTCTCCTGCTTCTCACACGTGAGGTGAAGACTGTTAGAGGAATCAAGCAGCAGTGTATGAACGGGAATGATGGTGGCCAAGTGGGTGTCAGAGGATCAAAGAGCGTAGCTGTCAGTTTGTATGAGTGTTTTTCACAGTGGAAACACAGACTCGTGTCTATGTGAGATGTGTAGGGACACAGACACATGACAAGGGGGCATTCTCAAGTGTGCACCTTTAATGGCTCACTTCACACCTGACAGAGACTGCTGAGATCTTGAAGTGATTAGCATATGTTGAGGCATCACAGCTAATGAGCAGTGGTTAGTTTTATCATCATTATGAATAAAAGCATGATAGCAACACCTTAAAAGGGAAAAAAATTTATTGGTTCTCTGCTCTGATTCATCAATGTAGAGGAACATCTGGCAGAGAAAAGAAGTTCACATCAGACTTGTCAGGGAAAGCTGGATGTAGTGGATACCTGTTCTACCTACTTATGACCTTGAAGTACCTGCCCCTGGGGCATGGCCTGGAAGCTACCCTTAAGACCTTAATGCCTGCTTGTATACTAGTCTCTTCTCTCCCTCATGGGTATATATGGTGCAGACTGACTCAGGCAGCCGGAGCAGGGGAGGACAGTACCTCAGCCTTCTAGGACCTTGTGACAATTCTCCTATCCTGTTTAGTGAGTTTTCTTTCCTAATAAATTCCTTTACCCTTTAAGCAGACTCCAGTGGATTTGTCATTATAATTGGGGGCAGGTGGTTTTCTCCTTTTCCTCTTCTATTCAGTCCAGGTTCCCAGCACTGTGGGATGGTGCCATCTTCATTTAAGAGCTGGCTTTTTCCTTCCTGTAATCTTGCTGTGAAGGGCCCTCATGACCCACACAGAGATGTACCTCTTCACTATCATAGTAGATGCAGATAGGACACCTGAAATGAGTCAGAATAACTGTTTCCATCTGGAAACTGTCTATAGCCCAGTTACAATGGTTTAACACTCTTTCCCTGCTTTGAAAGGATAAACCAAAAGTCAGAAGGAAAAGCCTGTGGTGTGTAAATATCCACAGAATATCTGCACTGTTAGTCTCTGTTCACTGACTTAAAGGAACCTCTGAGTTTTCTAAACTGAGGATGATCAAGAAACAATGTGACTCCAAAACTGTCTACTTCCTGCTCCCCTTTCTATTAGTGTTCTTTTCTCTACATTTGGATATATTTGGTTATATTCTTGCTGTTGTGAAGGCAAATGAAAGTGGCACCTAGGCATAAATGCCATCAGTTAGATTTTGTTTGAAATATTATACATGGAGTAAAAGTAAAGGCAGACAAATGGTAGCTATAGAGTGGCCAAAAAACAAGCCAGTGGTCCTAGTAACTGGATTTCATGGATAAGAATTCCCACTCACTTCCTTATCATACTCAATATTCATCCATCAGATTGTTTCATTCAGGCCAATATCTCACTCCTGTGCATTGAAATACTGACTGTTCACAAACAGGATATTCTGTAAGGAGCTGCATTCCAAAAAGTGCATCCTAAGGAGCAGTCCCTGCGATTTGATTGAAATGGTAGACTTCACATTCTAGAATTTCATCGTGAGTGTGGACTAGAACTCCAGGCCCTTATTTACTGAAAAAATATGTAGGATATTAAATATTCCAAAAATTAAAGAATGTTAAATAATATTTTAAATGTTTAAATAAATAATATAAGAAATTCTTACTTAGTTATTAAAATATAGCCATTAAATCAGTTCTTTGAGATTATATACTAGTTTACTTGCAGGTATTTTTATAAGTCAGAACTCTTCAGTGGTAAAATCGATAAGGAAGTGAAAGTTGACAGAATTATTATCATAGAGTCAGGAACACTTAAAATAACTTTTGGAAGGATGTGGAGTAAGAATTTCTGCTGTAGGGTTAGGTCATTGCAGTGCTCAAAAGATATCATCTCCCCTGTGACAACAAAATTAAACTTCAATAAAATCAACTTTTTTCTCCTTTTTTTTTTTGCTAATAAATAACAGTAGCTTCAAGGAATCACCAGGGATCTAAACCTAAATAAAA
The DNA here is from genome assembly GCA_902168405.1 of Peromyscus aztecus. NCBI lineage: Eukaryota > Metazoa > Chordata > Mammalia > Rodentia > Cricetidae > Peromyscus > Peromyscus aztecus. Next base: position 29,523 of record CABHPQ010147217.1, read on the forward strand.
AGAGAGCAATTTCTAAACTATCTGAAAGTTGCAGTACTGTTCTTGGAAGTGAGCCCAGTTAGTAAGGGCCTGCCATATCTCCAGAAACCTGAGAGGGTCAAGTTGGTATCCACCAAGCAGCTGTGGGACTTTGATTGTACAGGCAGGGTGAGGAGGTGAAGAGACCTACATGCAAGGCAAATCACAGGGCCTAAGGAAACAGTAGGAGACTAGCGATGGTGAAGGGAAAGAGCCAGTGCTGTCTTGGCCTTTCTCAGGACATTGGACTCTGGGCACTAAGGTTGATCTAAGCATGAGTCAAGGCCATGTAAAGCTTTAGTCCCAAATCTCTCCCAAGTTCAATAACAACAAAATGAAAAGAGAAGAAGTCATCTGTCGAGCCAGTGTGAGGTAAGCTCAGCCTTAGCAGATATGACTGCTTCAAATTCTGGCTCAGTGTTAGGGAAAGCTGCTACTGAAGGAAGAGTCTGACATTGTGTGAAACAAGCAGGAGACTGAGTTTTCTTGAAATAAAATGAAATAAAAATACCATGAATCCTTTCTTTCTAAAATTTTGAAAAATATAAAATAATCCAGGATGGAAAACAGAACATAAATACACAAGAAAGTAATAAACGGAAACAAATCCACAGAAAACACAATTATTATAGAACTACATTGAGATAATCAGTTATTGATGAGGATAAAACAAACATTATAAAAATTGCCATTTGAACTATGATAGAATTAAAGAGAAGGAGCCAAGTAAAACAATGTCATTTCAGAAATGAAAACTCAAGAGTAAAATAAAGTCTTCTCAGTTTTAATGGTACAGTGACTGACAATACAATGTACTGGATTTACTTAAGAACACATTGGATAGAAGGGCAGAATTGCTGAACTTAAAAGCAAGACAAAAGTTACCAAAACTTCTCAGAAGAGGGAAATGAATATGAGAAAATGGACATCCTACCAGTGTTTGATGGGAAAATGACAAGGAGCCTTACATACATTTGATGGGCAGAGCCTGGTGGAAGATCATAATTCACCACTGGCTGCATTGAAGAAGTTTGGGGATACTAGTCCAACCTTCAGGTCTTGATTTGCTTCCCAGCTTCTGTGATGTGAACAATTTCCTCCCCCAATTCTCTGATTCTGTGATGTGTTGAATTCCACAGGCCAAAAAGTAATGAGGCCAAATGGCCCTGGACTAAATGCTCCGAGAGTTTGAGCTCAAATATAACTTTCCCACATGTCCTGCTTATAAGATGACAAATACATCATTAATTGAAAGACATTGTCTTTCCCTATTTTATCTTTTTGGTATCTATTGAAAGTTAGCTAAGTGTATATTTTGCTGTTGATTAAATCTGGGAATGTATTGTTTGCTATATTTTTCTTAATGCCAGTGTGATGTTATTTTGATTATAACGTTATACTCTAATTTAATATCAGATAGGATAATGCTTGTAATGCTGTTTTCTTTTCTTATGATTACTTTGGCTTCTAGAATCTTTTGTGCTTCCCTTGTAATTTCGGAATCATTGGGACCATTTTTATGAAAATGAGATTTGGATTTTGATAGGAATTACATTAACTGCCTAATGATTTGGGTAGTATGGACATTTTAACAATATTAATCACAGATTTTTCCCATTTATTTCATCTTTCTGAATTTCATTCATCAGTGCTTTATAGTTTTCAATGAATACACCTTCCATATCCTTAGGTAAATTTATTCTTAAACACATCATTCTTTGATGTCATTGTAACTGACATTATTATTCATTTTTATGTACTGCTGTTTATCTAAAGCATAGCAAGTAATTGTTTGAAGTTGTTTTTTTCATACTCCAATTCTCCAGTTGTTTGAACAGTGCACAGAATATTTACAAATAGCCACTGAAAGAAAGAAACCAGGAGGGATTTTAGAAAGTATATCAAATCAAATGATAAATAAATACAAAAGGAAAGTCCTAGGAAGTTTGTACATGATTTCTTTGGGTGGAGTGCACTACATTGCATATGTATATTAGAAAAAAGGAAAGATTTAGGGTTATTGGACTAGTTTTTTTTTCCCATACAGAAATCCTAAAGAAAATTGAGCACAGATTAAAGGATACAGAGGTAGGCTGTGCCTCTTCATCATTTTCTTACCTCTCCCTGTATTACTCTGGAGAGCTATAGAGGACCTGGTGGCCAGGAGATCTCCAACATTTAAGCAAAACCAAGTGTAATTTTATACCAGGACACACAGTTATTCTGATTCTTTTATTGATCCTGAACAGCTACAGTTGTCCCAGGGATATATTTGATGTGAAAAATACTTGGCGTGGAATTCCAAAACAAAGAAAGTAGTCTTTCAAATCTTTGCAAAAGCCTCATGGATACAGACTGTACACAGATGAGGTGTACTTTCACAGCTTAATATATTACCAGGCAAGTATGTGGCACAGCTTTCCATGAGCCTCAGAATGAAAGAAAAATTCACCAACTACTCCTTATTAGTCTTTTTTGTTTGTTTGTTTTACTTTAGTATTACACTGAAAATGGAATGTTTGAACCACTTATCTCCCCACTCAGATCTTCAATTGGCCAATGGTCATCAAGGATACTTCAGGAGGAGTGACTCATTTGTTAGATATAAGAGAAAGAAGTTGGTGTCTGATCTGGGGGAGAGGTGGTAAGAAAGTTGGGAGAAGGGCCTTTCTGCAGTGCCCATGGCTTCCCAATTCTCTCAGAGTTGCTTTAGTCAATCCCTTCATTTTCTCCACACTATCACAGGCTCCATACTTAAACTTTCTGTCATGGACAAGATTTTGAATATTAGGCATTTTACTAAGAAGACTTATTCCAAACAAATATATCAAATACACTTGTTCATGTTTTGGAGGAGGGGGAGAAAAATGGTTGGCTGAGCATTCAAAATTCAGACTCTTTAAGTTAAATATCAGTAAGAATTCAAATACTAGGTGCCTGAGGTACACTGTAAAGTGAGGAAAAACTCTAGGTTTGGGAGCCATAGAATCTGTCCAAAGTCTACTATGCAGACATGCAGATCCATCAGTTAACAAGACTAAGTGAAGCAGCCCAGCCACTTGCCAGGACTATGTCTCAGGCCTGGGGGCAATGTTGACTTGAAAATCAATCCAGAGACAGACCACGCATTACTACTTTCCAGTCCATTTCAGAGTGCCATGTTGTATTGAATGATAAATGCAAACTTGCATTGTGTTATAAAATATTAACATATTTATAGTAATGGATTTTCATAAAAGACATCCGATATTAGAATATGCAACCTAAATATCAAGATGTTTTAGAGGAATTTAAGATGTGTATGTGCTTACACAGGCAGCAGGAGTTGTAAATAGGATTATATTTTTCTGAAAATAAAAAGATAATGTCTATTTCTTGTGCATCTGAGCTATGGTCACAAACTTTTCATGTTTCTTCCCACAGGGGAAAGAGGAAGACTATATTGCAGAAACTAAATAACATTTCTGCTGGGGCCCCATCATACTCTTTTGAAGTATGACATTTTCTGTGTTTCTTTTTCTTAGTTGCACCTGTTTTCTCTATCTTATTCTTATAATTTTCCAGGTTTGTAATGAGTTTCTTTGTTCAGATAACAGTAATTGTGTGGTAAAGATTTTACTCTGTCTGCTTGATTAAATATTGTGAGCATGCATGACATTTTTTGTTATGTAAGTTTTAATCAGGTTTTAAAGGCAATGTCCAGGGTCCATATTCCAATCTGTGTGCTGGGTAAGAGAAGTGCATCTAATTTCACCTTCAGTAGATGGTTCTGTACATCTTGTAGTAGGCCTTCATGTTGTCTGCTATGGCCAGGAATGATTTAGATATATGAAAAATGATAACATTCATTTAGAGAGCAAATTTCAAGATAGGTTTTCAAGATCTGGGGTGGCAAATGTACAAATGTTTTTTACTAGCAAACAGAATTTTTTTTACCTAAAATAAACAAAAGGAATCAAGCTACTACCCATAGAACCACAGAGGTTAAGTACAGAATAAGAAATGGGGAGACAGATCTCATAAGGAAAAAGAAATAGAAAAGTTGTATTTGGATGGATGGGGAAGTTTGAAGGGGAAGATCATACAGGAAGTGGGAAGAATATAAGGGAGGAAATAATGGGGGGAAAAGCCAAAATTAAGGACCATTTGAAGGGTAGTATGGAAATCTAATACAGTAGAAATTCCCTAAAATATATACATATATGACATTTATCTAAATAAAAATCACCAAATACAGAGCTCTGCCTGAACATCTCATCACCAAATGAAGCTTCCAGTCCTCAGATTGAGTTATATCTAATTGAGTTGGATCCCATGGGACCCCCAAACAACTCAGGATGTTGTCAGGTTGCTCTCCACAAACTGACAGCAAGGACCTATTGCTAAAGACAATACCTACATAAGTCATTGACCATGGAGAAGTTGAGCTGGTACCTACAGAAAGCCTTCAGCCCTATGCTCCAAATGCAAACAAAAGAGAAACATAAGCACCAACCCAGCCACAAACCCTTGGATTACTGCTATGGAATGCCTTTCTGTACACTATGAATATGTTTTGTTACCATTGATTATTAAAGAAGCTACTTTGGCCTATAGCAAGGCAAGATATACCCAAGTGGAAAATCCAAGCAGAGGTACAGAGAAAAGAAAGGCAGAGTCTGGGGAGACACTGCAAAGCATCCAGGAGCAAGACATAATAGAACACAGATAAATCCATGAGACACATGGCAATACACAGATTAATAGAAATTGGTTAATTTAAGATATCAGAGCTAGCTAGCAATAAGCCTGAGTCATAGACTAAACAGTCTGTAATTAATATTAAGCCTCTGAGTGATTATTTTATAAGCGTCTGCAGGACAGTGGGACTGGACAGGACAGAGAATGGCGTCAGGCTACAGATTACCAATGGTATTTTGCCTGAAAGTTATGCTAGGGCAGTGTTGGCACAAATCTTGTAGAAGTAAACAAACAATATCTGATTTGAATTAATGCCTACTCTATGAGATGGAGTCATACCAGATACTTGGGTGACAAAAAACAAGACTAGATACACCAAGGATCTAGGATTAAACCAAATATTACTGTTCTTAAAAAAATGATGTAGAATGACATTCTGCTATACTTATAGACCAGTGCCTTGATCAGCCTTCATCAGAGAAACTTCCTCTTGGAGTAAATAGGAACAAATACAGAGACCCACAGCCACACATTATGCACAGAATGAAGACCTTGGAACACTCACCCATAAATGGGATAGCTCCAACAAATCTCTCCCCTCAGGGATCACACAACCTAGCAGAAAAGGAGGAAGAAAGTGTAAGAGCCAGAAGAAATACATGACATCAAGAAAATAAGGCCCTCTAATCATCATGAGCAAAGCACACATGAACTCACAGAGACTGAAACAGCATGCACAGGCCTGCACGGGTCTGCACCAAGTCCTCTGCTTTTATATTATAGCATCGAGACAAGTGTTTTTCTGGGATTCCTGATTATGCAAACAAGTGGATCTCTGATTCTTGTGCCTTCTCTTTGACTCGTTTCCTTCTGCTTGTTTGTCTTGTCCAACTCTGATGTGATAGATTGTGTTTTATGTTATTATATTTTACTTTGTTGTATTTTATCATTATCTTTTAGAAGCCTGTTCTTTTCTAATGAGAGACAGAAAGGGAATGGACCTGGATGGGAGGGGAGGTCGGGAGGCACTGGGCGTGGTACAGGGAGGGGAAACCATAATCAGGGTATATCATGTGATGAAATCTGTTTTCAATAAAAGAAAGAAATGCAAACATTTATTGATTTGTAATATGACTTACAGTTCAGTGTTTTTTATTTTAAAAGCATTTTTATTTATTCTTTGAATATTTTATTCATGTGTATAATCTGTTTTGATTGAATCTACCACCTGCCATACCCTTAATAAACCTTTTCCAAAACTTACATTTCTAACATGATTGAATTAAGGTGTATTGATAAAAGTTCTTTCTCTTAAACCAAAGACAAAAAATAGTTAAAATACACTTTTAAGACATTTAGTCACAGCCACAAGACCTTGGTTACTTAAAATCAAATACAAAATGTCAAGCAGTAGCTGAAATATAACGCATAATGTCCTCCAGGTTCATAGGTACTATTGTGAATGACAAGGCTTCGCTATTTTTATGGTTGAGTAATATTCCATTGTGTTTATATATCTAATTTTCTCTATCAATTCATTGGCTGATGGATAAATTTGTTGCATTTCTTGACTTCTGTAAATAGTGGTTTAATATGTCTGGATATGTGGTTCTCCCTTTAATATTGTGGTCCATTTCCTTTACATAAGCATGTAATAAACAGTTATTTAGTATCTACTCTGATCCAGATAATATTTTAGACTATGATTATAAAACGGTAAATAAAAGAAAATACAAACTCTTGCTTTCAAGGCTATAAAAGCTTTACCTATTCCACAAGTCCTAAGCGTTTACTCCATATATGTATTCATTCTTTACAGTAAATTTTGTACATTTAGGAAGCTTTAATTTAATTTAAATTAAAATGTTAATTTTAATTCACCTTTGAAAATAAAAGTTTTTAATACAATATTATTTATCACCAGCTTTATCTATATTGCTTTGAAAATGGTCAAGCTGCAGGTTTAGTGCAGCTTGAGTTTTCCTGGTCCTGCCTGGCCCATGGTCAGGACAAATCTCTCTCACCCACCAGTCCTGCAGCTGCTCAGACCCAACCAAGTAAACACACAGAGACTTATATTGCTTACAAACTGTATGGCCATGGCAGGCTTCTTGCTAATTGTTCTTTTTCTTAAATCAACCCATTTCCATTAATCTGTAAGTTGCCAGTGACTCGTGGCTTACCGGTATCTTAACATCTTCTCATGGCGGTGGCTGGCAGCTCTCTCTGCCTCAGCCTTCCACTTTAGTTCAGTGTTTTTATGGGACACATGAGTGTGCGAACTAGTGAGTCTCTAATTCTCATGGCTCTTCTTGGGCTTTTTTTCTTTCTATTTGTTGTCATGTTCAACTCTAATGTCATACGTTTTGTTTTATCTTATATATTATTTTATTATTATCCCTTGGGAGCTTGTTTGTTTTCTAATAAGAATCAAGAAGGGAGAGAATCTAGAAGTGGATCCTCCCACTTCAAACCAAGAAAAAAGAAATGTTTTACAGGTGTGACCTCCATTTCTGGATTGTAGTCCATTATATGATATGTAGAGTACATTGTAGTTAACATGCTGTGAAGGAGAAAACTCAATGCATAAATTATATAACTGAACAAATAGAAATTCTATCAGTGTCTTTGAAACCTGTTCAAAGGGTAGATTTTCTGAACAATTTATGGAAAGAAATTTTGGGTTACTGAGATGCCAAGCCTCTCTTCCTCATTGAATAAATTGAGAAACATGGTCTTTGTCAGAAAGGAGGATGAGCTGAGCAGATGCATGAGGAAAATTAATGGTGACAGCCACCACCAGGAGAACCCTCCTGAGCTAAACATACTGAGATGTCACCCACTGGTGCACAAACATCAAAAGAGAATATTTTCCAACTTGTACCTAGACAGGATATTTACTATTTTGATCTTGCAGCTTCTTTATGATGTGGTAGTATGCTCATGTCCTTCATCATTCTCAAATTTTTCTATCTCTTCTTCACCCATTATTTCTTTTACCTTGATAATATTTTGATTTTTTTGTTGTCATTAATTACATCTTCTATGTGTTAATTAAATTATGAGAGTCTTACTGTCTCCCATAATGAGAATTCAAAAGATTCTAGAATGTTCGTGGAGGGACAAGATCTCTTGGTATCCAAGGAATTCTACAGCTCTGACATCAATTCCTGTCTTTTTGCACAGACATGATTATGACAAAGTGCTGATCAGGAATGAGCCAGTATGACATTGACAGACACAGCAAGGACTAAGGAAAAGATAACAACTTGTGACCAGAGGTTTTTCTTCAGAGATTCTGCGTGAGTGTAGTATGGTGGTATAGTGGTAGTCTATCATGCAAGAAGTTTGATTCATAATATGGTTAACAAATAAACAAACAAAATGCAGACAAAGAACCAAAAAGTATTTCTTTTTCTGATCAAACATGAAGTTACTTTCCAATTTCCAAATTTACATTCTACTAAGAAAGTTTTTGCAAATGTTATCTGTCAAGATTATTTTTAAAAGGGAGAAAAACAGTCAAGAGCTAAAGCCAGTAAATGAAACTTATTCTAAGATGTCCACAGAGATGTAATTTTGAATGAGAGGACAAGTGCCTCCCTTCCAAAATGTCCTAAACCCAGGAGCATGGCTACTGAAAATATAGCTACAAAATCTCCTACTTGTCATCCTGAGTTATGATATTGATTTTTCCACCCATGAAAATTACACACACTGGCTCTCTAAGGAGGACTTATACGAAGTGTTCACTTGTAAATCAGCTGGATGAGAATTCTGTCAGTGGGAATGATGCCAGGAGTTCAGCGCCAGAGTGACAAGTGACTGTGGAGACATCTACCTAGCTCCTACATTTTATTTATATATTTATTTTATTTACATATTGTCATTGTTAGGATTTCTATTGCTGTGAAGAGACGCCATGACCACACCAACTCTTATAAAGGGAAAACATTTAATTGGGGCTGACTTACAGTTACAGAGATTTAGTCTGTTATCATCATGGCTGGAAGCATGGCAGTATGCAGGCAGATGTGGTGCTGGAGATGTAGTTGAGTCTTCTACATCCAGATCCTCAGGCAGCAGCAAGATACTCTGAGACACTAAACCTCATTTTAGCTTCTGAGACATCAAAGTTGGCCCCCAGTAACACACTTCCTACAATAAGACCACACCTATGCCAACAAGGCCACACCTCCTAATAGTGCCTCTCCCTCTGAGCCTATGGGGGGCATTTTATTTAAACTATCACACATATATTTGAACCTAGGTTTCACTATGTAGTTCTGGCTGGTTCTGAACTCACAAATATCCACCTGCCTCTGCCAAGAACAAATGTTATTGTTTTCTTTTCTCAGATTTTTGATTTATGGTCCTATAAATGTCACCTTATCAGTCCTAGAACTTGAGAACCTCCTACCTCAGGCTATGGAGCCTTGTGAATACAGATGTGCTCTCCCGTACCCTGTGGGCTAGGATTACAGGTGTGTTTTCCTGTGCCCTGTGACTAGGATTTCAGATGTGCTCTCCCAAACCCTGTGGCTAGGATTACAGATGTGCATTCCCAAACTCCATGGCTGGGATTACAGGTGTGCTCTCAGGTACCCTGTGGCAAAGATTACAGGTGTATTCTCCTGTGCCTCTGGCTAAGATTACAGATTTGCTCTTCAATACTCTGTGGCTAGGATTACAGGTGTGCTCTCTTTCACTCTGTGGCTAGGAATACAGGTATGCTCTCCTGTGCCCTGTGGGCTAGGATTACAGGTGTACTCTCCTGTACCCTGTAGGTTAGGATTACAGGTGTACTTCCCTGTAGCCTGTGGCTAAGATTACACACGAGATCTCAGGTACCCTTTGATTAAAGCAGTCACAAGAACTCTGTTCATTTGGGATGAAATCTAAACCTCTTAGTACAAGTTTTTATATGTGATGCTCTCTTGCCCACCATTGAATTCAGTTTCTGGTCCTAAGGCTGCGAAACTCTAATCCCAGAGCCTGATTTCTCTATCCAGACAGCCTGAGTTCCTTGCTTCAGTGACTCTTCTACTTCACCCTTTCCATTGCTGTTCACCCGGCTCCATCCTTTCCCCACTCAGATCGAACAGCATTCTCACTTAAGAACGCCAGGTATATTGTCTTTTCATTGAACTCCACATTTCTTTCTGATTTTCTCAGTCTAACACGTTACCTATATAGTTTTTCCCAGCACTTACTATCTTTTGAAGTTAATTGTTAATCTGGAATTTTTAAAGCAATGATTTAGTAAGGAAGGATGTCAGATTAAGATGAATAAACTCGGAATGTGATGCGATATCTCTAAGTCTCAGTTTTCTGATCTATAAAATATGCTTTATAATATTCACATAAAAGATTTATCATAAGGATTAAATGATATAGTGTATAAGACACAGTTAAAGTAACTGGAACTCAGAAAGCACTTAGTGAAAGTCAGATCCCATACATGGTCTCATCATCACCATTGCTAATAGTATCAATGGCATCATTGTTCCAGGTCTGACTCTACACTATGGTGTTGGATGTATAAGAACACAAGCACTTACAGATGCTAGAGAGACTGACAAGTCGACATTGTCTATGACACTATAATAAAGCACTAAAATTTACCTTCTAAAGTCTTTGATTATCAATGCTAGTTGTTGGATTTCTGAAGGGTCAGGACTTATAACTGGACTTAATTAGATGACTTTCTTTCTGGACTTGGGGCTTTCTTGGGAATAATGAAGGGCATAGAAGGATCATTAGCAACAAGTAGAGTCAGTGAGAGGCATCATTTATACCCTTCATGCATTTGGACTGGAATCTGGGTGATTGTTGAGGTTCAGCTTGCTTGTTGATGAGAACACATCTGTCTGGATCTCAATGTTTTCTCCTTGATTTGGATAGCTTGGGTCTTCTCACAAGATTACAACTCTTTTATATTAATTCAGCTCTCTTCTCACACATATAGATATAAATAGATAGAGAGGAGGGGAGGGGAGGGATAGGGAAGATAGGAAATTAGAGGGAAAAGGAGAGAGAGAGGGAGAGGGAGAGGGAGAGAGAGAGAGAGAGAGAGAGAGAGAGAGAGAGAGAGAGAGAGAG
>CABHPQ010147217.1:40332-75982 GCA_902168405.1 Peromyscus aztecus
GAGAGAGAGAGAGAGAGAGAGAGAGAGAGAGAGAGAGAGAGAGAGAGAGCTGCATTGTTGTATGTACATGCAGGTGCTTTCAGTGGCCAGAAGAGGGTTTAGAGCTGCAGTTACAGGAGGCTGCAAAGAAGCCTGGTGTGCATTCTGGAGTCTAAACTCCAGTCCTCTGAGAAAGCAATAAGTTCTCTTAACTACTGAGCCATCTCTCTAGCACTAGTATAAACCCTTTTTTTGAATTTATTTTATTGTTATTTTACAATATAATTCAACTTTACATATCAGCCATAGATTCCCCCGTTCTCCCTCCTCCCGCCCCGCCCCCCTCCCCCCGACCCACCCCCCATTTCCATCTCCTCCAGGGCAAAGACTCCCCCGAGGATTGAAACCAACCTGGTGGACTCAGCCCAGGCAGGTCTAGTCCCCTCCTCCCAGGCTGAGCCAAGGGTCTCTACCAAGCCCCGGGTTTCAAACAGCCAATTCATGCACTGAGCACAGGACCCGGTCCAACTGCCTGGATGCCTCCTAAACAGCTCAAGCCAATCAACTGTCTCACCCATTCAGGGGGCCTGATCCAGTTGGGGGCCCCTCAGCCATTGGTTCACAGTTCATGTGTTTCCATTCGTTTGGCCACTTGTCCCTGTATTCCATCCATCCCTGGGCCCAACAACTCTTGCTCACATAAACCCTCCTCATTCTCGCCAATTGGACTCCCGGAGCTCCACCCGGGGCCTGAACGTGGATATCTGCATCTAGTTCCCTCAGTCACTGGATGGGGTTTCTAGCATGACAATTAGGGTGTTTGGCCATCCTATCACCAGGGCAGGTCAGTTCGGGCTATTTCTCAACTATTGCCAGCAGTCTATTGTGGGGGCATCTTTGTGGATTTCTGTGGGCCTCTCCAGCACTTTGCTTCTTCCTATTCTCATGTGGTCTACATTTACCATGAACATTCCTTATGTTCCCTCTCTGTTCTTGATCCAGTTGGGATCTCCCACTCCCCCAAGTTCTCTTTCCCTTGCCCCTCGCCCCTCATTACCCCCACTCACGTCCAGGCTGTTCCTGAGAAAAACAATGACATCATGAGGTTTGCAGGCAAATGGAGAGATCTAGAAAAAATCCTCCTGAGTGAGGCAACGCAGACTCAGAATAACAAACATGGTATGTACCCACTCATAGGAGAATACTAGTTGTGGAACAAGGATGACTGGACGGCTACTCACAACACCAGGGAGGCTACCTGGAAAACAGGACCCCTAGAAAGACACGGGGATTGCCCAATGACGGAGAAATGGATGAGATCTACAGGAACAGTATAAACCCTTTTAATGCTTTATTCTCAGACATGATAAAATGACCATTTCCTATATTTTATTGAAACAGGCATAAGAAGTTCTTTTTCCCTGGGTTAGTGTCTGGGGGTAGTGTGTCTTACTACTACATAGTCTACTTTTTAGGGTGACTTGGAAAGCACTTGGGATAGCTCACCCAACTTTGCCAGATATAATCTACTTATTAACTACTATATATAGTTTATTATAACAGATTTGAGAAGGAAAAAGAAGTGCGTTCAACCCTTCTCTGACTTCCTTATTTTCATGAACCTATCAGGATAGCTATTACTATAGCATCTTTGATGATAAATGTTGTCTGAATGATTCAACAGAGATGAGGAGGTTTCCTATGAAAATATTTGAGATGAATTTGACTACCCCCAAATTCCTGGAAAATGGATAAAAGTTACTTTTTTCTGAGAGTTCTGATGTTTACATTTTATGAGAGGAATTAAGGAAAAATATCCTTATCGATGAAGGACTGTAGCATGTAGTGAATGAATTTTATCAGAAGCTTATGATTTTGTTTCTGCAAGACAGTTCATTTGTCTGCCTTCTTCTCCCTTCCCTTCTCCTCCCTTCAACCCCCTTCTCTTCCCTACCCTTCCCTTCCCTCTCTTCTTCTCTCTTCTCCTCCCTTCCCTGCCCCTCTCCTCTCTTCTCAGTTTTATCTTCCTTTTCACTTCCCTCCTCCCTTTTCCTTCTAGCATCTACTTTTCCTTACTCACTATTCTTCTAAAACCAGCTATGTTTATAGTTCCTGGGTTATTTTTTTCTTTCCAATTTGTGTATTTTCCCTGTTATTTCAAATACATATTTTTTAGATTTTCATACATGTATTTTATATTCATATAAATATTTCACCTTTGCTTGGTGAAATGTGTTTTAAAAAGCCTTTTTCCATGTTTTCAATTCTTTACTTCAGAGTGAGGTAGGAGTTTTATAAAGCCAAATATCTTCTATGTTGTTCTTCATTTACCTTACTAACAGGAAGACTTGGGTGTTGTGGACTGGGTAATATGTTTTCATCACAGTGTTGACTAGGGGCACTGGTTCCCATCTACAGGTCCAGGGTAGTACACTGTCAACAGGTATCAAAGGAAGATGGAATTGTAGGATATAAGGCACAGGTTTAACTGGTGCTCAGCTTACTGAGCTGAGCATCCCTGAAGTCCTCCAAGATGTAGGACATATGTGGAGGTAAGATATAGGAGATATGTGGAAACAATATACATGGAAGTAAGATATAGGGCACGTGGAGGTAAATGTTAGGACAGATGTGGAGGAAAGGAGTTGAATAAGACAAGCTGGACCCATTTTCCATCCTCTGCACAGCATCTTACTATTTTATTATTAATGTTCTAATAACAAAATTGAAAGAGTGAGAGCACATAAGAGAGAACTTTTTCCTTTTTATCATTAAGAAATTTTCTATTCATTTTATATATCAACCACAGATCCTCCTCTCTTCTCCCCCCCACTCCCTCCTCCAGCTTACCCTCAGCAACTCACCCCCTATTCCCTCCTCCTAAAAGATCAGGCCTCCCATGAGCAGTCAGCAAAGAGAACTTATAGATCAAAGAATGTTGAGCTGCAACAATAAGTATATGGTCTGTGGGATTATTTTAAATCATAAAACTCAACTAGATTAAATATTAAGGTATAAGAAATGATAAAATACTTGTGCAATCTTTAAAGTCTTGTAAAATGACATGAAAAATGATCATATAATTTCATGGAAGATTCAAATAACAGTAAAACTCAAACTCACATAACAGTGAGTATATAAGAGGAATTTAAAATGCAGCATAAAATACATAGAATAGTGCCAATAACAGAAAACAACAGGGTACTTCAATATCTGTTTCTTCAGTGTACTATGAATAACAGAACTAATGTGACTTGTTTTTCTCACTAGTAATTAAGTAAAAGCTGTAAGTTTAGCAGTTTTCATGCTTCATAGTAGGGCTATAAATGAGGGATTTTTTGATAGTTGCTTAAAACTAAAAGGAGAATGAATAGTCCAATGTCTTTTCCTTTTACAAATACAATTGGCTTAAACATTGCACAATCATTCTTTAAAGTAATCTGAAATAAGCGAGGTTGTTGTGGTGTATGCCTTTAATCCCAGCACTCGGGAGGCAGAGGCAGGCAGATCTCTGTTAGTTAGAGGCCAGCCTGGTATACAAAACAAGGTCCAGGACAGCCAAGAATATAGAGAAACCCTGTCTTGAAAAAACAAACAAGCATACAAAATAAAACATAACAAAACAAAAGTAAGCAAACAAACAAAATATGAAATGCCTAAAATTTTAAAAAGTGAGATTGCTTTAGTGACATGAATTGTTATTGGCAAGGTCTGTGGTTTGAGTCAAGCCTCCAATTGAGAATCATATAGCACATCCTTCCCTTCCTACATTAGTATTCCCTGATTTTAAGTAGCAAACACATCTGGTTCTTTTCACTATTTGCAAACCATCTGTAAACTTCAAGTAACCTTTAAAGTGCACGTGGAGTTTCCAAATTAACATTCGTTGCATATTTTAAAATGTGATTTATTTATGGAACTTCTAATGTCTCCGAAGGAAACTGCTAAGGCCCAGTAATAAAACTGCTATGCCAGCATTCCCAATTTAGGTGAGGCTGGGGAACACTGAATATGTCAATGAAGGAGATGCATTATTTAATTATATCAATAATGTCCTAGTGTAGCCTAAACAACTGATGAAATGTTTTGTGGCTGACACACATCATAAAAGACAGAGCAAAAACTAGAAGAGGAGACGAGGAGTGAGTGATCAGTTTCCTTCGTGGCTTGTCAGCATTGCAAAACATCTTTTTTTTTTCTATTAAGAAACTATGAAGCTAGTTTGATTAACAAGTGATTATTACAACCAGAGAAGTATGATACAATGTCCATATCGGAATAATAGCTCCCACTACTCAATTCTATAAACTGACTCTTCTTTTTCCAAAGCCTTGTGTGTCAGATGATTAAATTGCCTCCCCAACGTCAGGAAGAAAAAACACCTAATGACTGTTCATACTTACATATGTCATACCTTGTTGTTATGAAGTCCTAAGGAAGATGAAACCAAATTTTCTAAGTTAGTACGTGAATTTAGCTGGCCACAAGACTCCTGGTGAATGCAGAGAAAATAAGCAAGCTGTGAATTCCACAATATTTGCTTCAAATTTTTTTAAATAATCCTTTGAGCGTTTTGAACATATTCATTTCCCCTATTTAAAGTCCTCCCAGATCTACCCATTTCCTTACTCTCTCAACTCCGCATCACTTTTTTCTGTTTTCAAAAACTTTATTGGGAAAACAACCAACACCAACTTTCCATAGCAAATTTGTTCACAATTCTGTCACTTGATTAAATCAATATTTTAGTTACTCTGTTACATTCTAGTGCTAGTCAATAGGCATATTTCAAATTTTTACTTATTTTGTGTTAAAAAACAATTTCATGTGCTACATTTTATGCTTTCACTTACTATTATTTCATTTTCCCATTTAACTATAGCTTTACCATTCCTTGCACCTCCCACTTAAAATACTATGAATTCCATTATATTTGTCTATGGTCATCCAACAAACAGGTATATATATATATATATATATATATATATATATATATATATGTATGTATAGTGGGCTTTTAATATATTATTCTTCAACATCTACAAGTATCTCTTGGTCATTTCACCCTATTACTCTCTTATTCCCCCTCTCATTATCATTGAATCATTTATTCTTCCTATGGAGCCCTCTTCCTATTTTCATGTTCTTTCTTGTCTGTTTTGTGATCCACTGAATTGAACTGCCATGGCTGGCATGTGAGAGTTATTTATCAGAACATAGGCAACTTAACCCCACTGAAAAGAAATTATTCCCCCTCCCCATTTGTGGATTTTGTGATTTTTTTTAAGTTTCTAATGACAAATATTTAAGTGAAATCTGCTTTCTAAAGCTATCCTTAATACTTCTTAACTGCATTATAGTATTTTATAGTTGTATTTTTTTTCGTAGTAGGAATGAATGTACTAGAGTTATATTCAAAATTTCTCAATTGTTTTTACTATTACAAAAAAATCTATAAACATTTTGACATGTACATCTACTTTTCTGGAGGATTAATACTGAAGTTATATACCAGAAGAATATAAAGGATATCAGTAAAAACCTTACACCTTGGCCCCACCACAAAAGACAACTGCTTTTGATCCCCTAGTTCTGTACTTTCCCACAGGACAAAGAAACTATGGCCTGCAGAGATGGTGCCCAGTTGCCCTGGGACTCTGCCCCTGCCCCCAACAACTCTGACGTTTGAGATGCTAGAATTCTTTATTTTATTTTATTTCACTGTTATTAAATACATGCTAGGACAATGGTGATGCAAAGCTTGTGGGGGTAACTAACCAATATCTGATTTGACTTAAAACACACTCCATGAGATGGAACCCATACTGGACACTGCTTGGGTAACTAAGAACCAGAGACTAGATAGCCCAGCGACCTAAGGTAAAACCACATACTACTGGTCATAAAATAATGATACATGACTCCCAATGATATTCTGCTATACTCACAGATCACTGTCTTATTCAGCCATCATCAGAGAAGCTTCCTTTTGCAGTATATGGAAATAAATACAGAGACTCACAGCCGGATATTGTGCAGAGAGGGAGATCTTGGAACACTTATCTTTAAAGATGTCTCTGTCAAGTCCTTCCCCTCAGTGGTCAAGGAACCCTATGAAAGAGTAGATGGAAACTCTGGAAGAGCCAGAGTGGAAACAAAGAGGACACTAGAAGAAAAAGATCCTCTATGTCAACTAAACAAAGTTCATATGAACTCACAGACTGAAACAGTAAGCACCAAGCCTGCATGAGGCTGCTCCAGGTCCTCTGAGTATATATTATGGCTTTTCAACTTAGTGTTTTCATGGGACTCCTGAGTGTGTGAATGAGTGGGTCTTTTATTCTTGTGCCTTCTCTTGAGCTCTTTTCCTTCTGTTGGTTTGCCTTTTCTAACTCTGATGTGATTGCTTTTGTTTTATCTTATGATAGTTCATTTTTGTTAAGTTTTTGTTGTTATATCTTAAAAGCCTGTCCTTTTCTAGGAGAGAGAGAAAGGCAGTGGATCCTGATGGGAGGGGAGGTGGGGAGGAATTGGGAGGGGTAGAGGGAGGGGAAAGTAGTCAGGATATGTTGTATAACTTTTTTATTAATTCATCATGTACAATTTATGCTGCCCATATATTTTTGAAAGTGTGACCTTCCCACCTTTAGGAAATACTGACTCTCCCTCTCTCAGCAGCTATCAATTGGCAATAGCCCCTTGGCTGGGACTGAGACTTTTCTACCCTTGTTATCTATGCTGGGACTTGGTCTGGCTAGATTTGGCACAGGTTTTGTGCATGCTGTCACAACTTCCGAAGATTCATATGTGCAACTCCCTTGCTATGTCCAGAAAACACTGCTTCATCCACCAACGCTGGCTCTTACACTTCTTTTCTACCCTTATTCCTAAATAGTTCCTGATCTTTAAAAAGAGAAGGTTTGATATAGATACCACATTCAAGGCTGAACCTTCTGGAGTCTCTTATTCTCAGCCGGTTGTAGGTCTTTGTGTTAATCATTATCTACAGCAAATAGAAGTTTCTCTGATGGGGGTGACATATACATTAATCTATTAGGATTAGTCATTAATAGTTGGTTTGATAGTGTATCAATTTATCATAATAATTGTAGTAGGTTCTACCTTAGAATTTATGACCACAGATTCTTCATCATATCATGTGATAAATGTACCTATGGTAGAGCTGGGCTTAAATACATTCTGAAGTGGTTGGTTACTCTCATGATGATTATGACACTATTATACCAATGGGCTTGTCTTACTAGCCCATTCATTTCTGTAGCTCACAGGGTTTACAACTGGGTAAGACTACTTTTCTCCTCTAGTAGTCTACATGGTGCATTCCACCACTATGAAAGGTAGCCTATAATAATGGAGCATCCAGGTGAATACCAGCTTGAATTCTTCATGTTCTGTGACTCAAGTATGTGGTATGTTTAGCAATAGGGTATTTTTAGCATTATGTTCTGGAGAGTAATCAGTTGCATTGGCAATAGCCTGCAATGATTGAGGGTCTTTAGGAACTCACAAGCTAACAGCTCCTAAAGAAGCAACCCAATCCAGACAAGTTTTATATACATATAACTCTATAGTACTACTGTTTACTGTAAAGGCAGTGGAATGTGGGAGAATAGAACCTAAAAATGAGGTACACTAAAATCTCATGCAATAGCCAACTTTATTCAGAACATCAGATAATTTATACTCTGAGGGTTAAGAAATGTCACCTGAGTAAAGTTCTCATGAGAACTTTATACAGTTCAAGCTGTATACAATCACAATGACAAGATGCATGTGGCAAAAATAGGTTCTTTCATACCAGCATGTAAACAAATAACAATAGCCAGTTGTAATGAACATTCTGAAGTAAACTCACGTTTATTCACTACACCTGGGAGGGACTCAAAAACAACATTAAAAGAACAGTTCCAGGTATTTGAAGAAACTGCTGTTATAAGAGTCTTCTCTTGTTTTCTTGGAGTGTTCTTAGAGTCTCTCAGAATGCCCCTCATAGGACTCCATTCTTGAACTATGTCCTGACATTTCCCCCTTTTTTATTTTTAAATAGCAGAATATCCAGAGTGGTTCTGATTTGAGATGTTGTAGATAAACCTAATTTTCATTTGGTGCATGAGTTTTCTATAAGCAAGTAAATTGTAATATTAGAGCAGTGACAGCATTGTGTGTAATACTTTGCCACCAAGAACATGGATTCAAACTACGTCCAGTACTATTGGTTGCATTATTATATTGAGAAAAATCTCGAGACTAGCTTGAAAAGAGACCCATTATGATTAGAAGTTTTGGTATCTTGTATAATGTTAAGTCTATATTTGCCCTTTAATAGGAACACAATGTTATGATGTCCAATGCAATTAGGAAGTGAATCAAATGCCAAGAAAAAATTAACTTCAGTCCCTTCTCCAGATGAACGATTGAGTCTACTAGAGTCCCAAGGTTCAGTCATAAACACCAAGCCATCAGTAAAGATAGCAGGAGCTGGACCCATCTGATCTACAAGTTGAAGCAAAGGAAGATGAGGAGCTTATGACTGGTACACATGTTCAGAAACATTCACCACAGACATACAGCCAGTTCCATCTGTTGGACAGAGGAAAAAGAAGTGCTTGGGAGTATCGCTGCATTTTCCAGATCAATGCAGTTTTGTATTTTCTCCTGCTAATCATTTGCTAGTGGTTAGGCCCACATTCAACCTTAATTCTCTGTATTCTTGTCAGTAGATATATCAGGACTCTTGTATCCTTACAAGGGAAAAAAAAACTACTGTGTGCATGTGTGCGTGCTTGTGTGTGTGTGTGTGTGTGTGTGTGTGTGTGTGTGTATGTGTGTGTATGTGTGTGTGCATGCTTGTGTGTGTGTGTCTGTATGTGCATGTGTGTGTGCTTGTGTGTGTGTGCATGTGTATGTGTGTGTGTGTGTGTGTGTGTGTGTGTGTGTGTGAGTGTTTGTGCTTTCATGTATGTTTATCTCTTTTAGGCTGTGTTTGACCCCTTGTATTTGGAGAAAGCTTATTGTCCTGAAAAATTTTAATAATTTGATGGGCCAAAAAAAACCTGTGTAAATTAATTGTGTCTTTTAAAATGTAGAATTTCATCTGTCTTTTATGCATAGGAATAAAGTTTTACAGTTCTATACATTTGAATCAGAAGCCCAATTACTTTCATTTTTACAGGATATTTTGAAAGTGTATATAGATGATGTCTGCATGTGATTTTTAAGCTTTGTGATGGTACTAAGTAATACTCATTTAGTGGAACCTATATTTGAGACTTTAAATTTTTGTCTTTTCTTGGACTAACAAAATATTGTGTAATATTATCTCTTCCTGGCAGTAGCACCAATGAGCCTCAGCTCTAGTCAGCTACATGAACTTGACCTGCAGGTTCTTCTGATGTCAGACTATGTTGCAAGCCACAAATAATCTCAGCAAAATAAGTTATGCATCTTGAATTTACAATGTTTTTAGCATTTTGCTGGCTTATTGGGATGGAGTCCCCTGATATTTGAGTACCTTTTGTGTTATCTTTGAACACCTTAAATGCGTCCTGCAATTATGTTAGGCTCTCAGTATTTTACAGGAGGAGCATTACTTAGTAGCACTGTTCAAATCTATGTAATGTTTCTGATTTCTCTGGCTGCATTCAGAACTTTTTTCAACCTTTGAATTTTGACTAAAGAATGTCCACATATATTTTTCTTTGAAATTATTGAGGTTGTATTTCTCTGAACTTCTGGGGCATCAAAGTTGTTTCTTTAGTCCAGTCCCATGGAGGTTCCACAGCTGTAGGTCTAAACTTCATGAGTTCCCACTAGTTAGGTTTGGTTGTCTCTATAGGTTTCCCCATCATGATCTTGATGCCCCTTGCTCATAGAATTCCTCTTTTCTCTCTTCAATTGGACTCCTGGAGCTTGGCTTGGTGTTTGGCTGTGGCTCTCTGCATCTGCTTCTATCAGTTACTGGAAAAAGGCTCTATGATGACAGTTAGGGTATTCACTGATCTTATTACTGGGGTAAGCCAGTTCAGGCACCGTCTCTACTATTGCTAGTAGTCTAAACTAGGGTCATCCTCTGGATTCCTGGGAACTTCCCTAATACCCAGGTGTAGCTAGAGTTTTCCTGCCTGGCCCACAGTCAGGATAAATCTCGTTCACCTGCCAGTCCCACAGCCTCACAGACCCAGCCAAGTAAACACAGAGACTTACATTGCTTACAAACTGTATGGCCGTGGCAGGCTTCTTGCTAACTGTCCTTATATCTTAAATTAATCCATTTCCATAAATCTATACCTTGCCACAAGGCTCGTGGCTTACCGGCATCTTTACAAGCTGCTTGTCCTGGTGGCGGCTGGCAGACAGTGACTCTCTCTGCCTTCCTGTTCTTTTAATTCTGTTAGCCCCGCCTATACTTCCTGCCTAGCCACTGGCCAATCAGTGTTTTATTAGCAACACATTTGCCAAACAGAACATTCCACAGCACTTCCCCCCCCCCTTTTTTTTTTTTCAAAAAGGGAAGGTTTTAACCTTAACAAAGTAAATTACATATAATTTGGGAATTTGGGCATAGCTTCTCTTACTACTTCCTGCTGGAGGGGGGCGCTGTATCTTATGGGGACACAAAGAAAATTTTAGGATCATGGAATAGTCCGTGAGAGTGTATCGTCTGAGCCAGTTGCCTTGAAACGGTTCGGGATGCTGGATCATCTGGGCCTTGGTGTCATCAGAGACCTTTCAGGTGGTCTTGGCTGGTCAAACCTGATGTATCTTAATCTGGAACAAATCCATAGCCTCTGGCTTTCTGTGGAAACAAAATCAGAGCTTCCTTTCCAAAGCAACATATCTTTACATCCAAATTTTGAAGTCAAGGTATCTTTAAAATATACATATTGGTTTAACTCAGCTTCCTTTACAATCAAATATCTCTCTGCAGTTAAGAATCCCAAAGACAACACAATGCAGATTCTCTGTGTGATATCCATCTTTACGTGGCTTATATTTTATACTACCTTTACTGTCTCTTTAAAGACTTCATTTTTCAAAACTATTTCTTTATATAACTGTATATATTCCTTTTTATCTTTCTTTGAAGCCTACGTACATTTTTACACACATTTTAAAGCATTTAAAGTCTTGTTCCATCTGAATCTGTCTTATTGTGAACCTGTTACTTTAAACTGCAGCATTCTAAGACTGAAAAGGTGCTGTGGCTGCTGGCTCCGCCCACCTCAGCTTCCCAATATGGCGGTGATACGTTTACCGTCAGCTCTGGGAGCCTTTGTGGGTCTATGCTTCTATCAAAGCAGCGTATAGCCCAGAAACCTCTTTTTTTTTGTTTTGTACCACCACGCAGCTTAATGTGCCACTTGCAGAGGCTTCATTCCCGCCATACTGCAGGTTGAGCGCACACGCCAGGAACCCACCATACAGTAGCTCAAGCCAGCAAGCTGCCGCTCATTTGAGAGAGAAAATTAGGAAGCTGTTTTTAGCTCCGTTTTAGAATCTTTTCTCAGGTTTTAGGTGGAAATTCCTGCCCCACGTTCTGGCGCCATTTGTAGCTAGAGTTTTCCTGCCTGGCCCACAGTCAGGATAAATCTCTTTCACTTGCCAGTCCCACAGCCGCTCAGACCCAGCCAAGTAAACACAGAGACTTACATTGCTTACAAACTGTATGGCCGTGGCAGGCTTCTTGCTAACTGTCCTTATATCTTAAATTAATCCATTTCCATAAATCTATACCTTGCCACAAGGCTCATGGCTTACCGGCATATTTACAAGCTGCTTGTCCTGGTGGCGGCTGGCAGACAGTGACTCTCTCTGCCTTCCTGTTCTTTTAATTCTCTCTGTTAGCCCCGCCTATACTTCCTGCCTAGCCACTGGCCAATCAGTGTTTTATTAGCAACACATTTGCCAAACAGAACATTCCACAGCACCCAGGTTCTCCCTATCCCCATGATGTCTCCCTCTATCATATCTCTTTCATTGCTCTCCCACTCCATCCTTGTTCCAGCTCGACTATCCCATTCCCTTATGTTCTCATCCCCCAACCCCTACCTTCCATTATACCCCCCTTGTCCCCAGTTTACTCATGGAGATCTCATGTATTTTCCCTTCCCAGGGTGATCCATGCATCCCTCTTAGGGTCCACCTTGTTAGCTAACTTCTCTGGAGATGTGGGTTGTAGTCTGGTTATTTTTTGCTTTACATCTAGTATCCACTTATGAGTGAGTACATACCATGTTTGTCCTTCTGAGTCTGGGTTACCTCACTTACAATGATATTTTCTAGTTCCATCCATTTGCCTTCAAATTTCATGATGTCATTATTTTTTATTGCATAAGCAAGACAGTTGTGAAGCTTGATCTGCTTAAGAGGCCCCTTGGCAGTAGGATCAGGATCCACTCCTGCCACATGGGCTGGCTTTTTGGAGCCCACTACCTATGGTGGGACACCTAGCACAGCCTTAAGGCAAGGGGAGGGGCTTGGACCTGCCTCTACTGGATGCACCAGGTTCTGCTGACTCCTCATTGAGTCCTTACCTTCTTGTAGGAGGCAATGGGGGGGGGTTGTGGGGGAGACTGGAGGGGCTGGAGGAGTGACGAGGTGGAACCTGTGATTGGTAAGTAAAATGAATAAAAGAATTTCTTAGTTAGAAAAATAAAATTTAAAAAAAATCACAAAAAACTTTTTTACCAACACCTTAAAAGTAGCTGGTATTGATTTAATACATCTTTTTATGAACCTTACCCTACCATATCAGGATGTTTGCAGTACAAATAATGAAATACTCCTGAGCATAACTAAAGACTACATAAATAAAGAGAAAGGTATACCAAGATTTCTTTGTGTAAAGGTGACTGTTTGGTTTTCTTCTCTGTCCCTCACCCCTTTTAAGTCTCACTTTCTAGTTATTCAAATGCAACTCCAGTTCAAATTCCAGGAGATACTACTTTGGGAAAGAACTGAAAATCTGATTCTAATGGTTTTGTAAAAGTATGAAATTCCAAACTCACTAAGACATTCTAGATAAACAAAGTAGAATAATTTATACCACTTGAAGCAAGGGTTACATTAGCTTATAAATCTGTAAGAATCAAGAGGCTGTGGCATGGAGAAAAGTTGTCAAACTGAATATCAGAAGATTCTAGACTTGGACTAGCTTTCATCTAACTAATCACAGGTTAAATCAATTGGCTTTTATCACAATAATGTGTGTTTCTGAATGTTGTAACAAATTCCTCAACGAAACCCTGTGACCATCCTTTTGTCCCTACTTTAAGATGCATATCCTTTCAATACCAAAGAATTTTCTGTAATATTTACTTTTGATTGGTGTTCTCCCTAGAGCTATATATTTCTAGTGCTAAGTATTTCTCTTTCTCTCTCTCTCTCTCTCTCTCTCTCTCTAGGTTAGTTTTCTTTTTTATTATTTAAATGTTGTTTTCATTTTACATACCAACCCCTGTTTTCCCTCTCTCCCCTTCTCCTGCTCCCCTCATCATACCCCCATCCCCTCCTCACAGGGGGTAAGGCCTCTCTTGGGTAGTCAACACAGGCTGGCATACCAGGTTAGGGCAGGATCTAGCCCCTCTCCACTGCATCACTGAGTAAGGCATCACATCACAGGGAATGGGGTCTAAAAAGCCAGTTCGTGTACCCAGAAATAAGTCCTGGTCCCATTACCAAGGGACCCACAAACACATCAAGCCATGCAACTGTTAGCCACATTCAAAAGGCCTAGTGTGGTCCCATGAAGGCTCCTGGGCTGTCAGTCCAAAGTCAGCAATCTCTGTGATTTTTCCCATCATGATCCTGACCCCGCCTTGTTCATTGATATTTCAAGGATTAGTACCAACATTGGTAAAGAATTCCAAGTGAAAGATACATTTTACTGTTGTGTGAAAGGTGGTAAATAATTTTGAGATTTGATGGGATGTAATAATGGATATTTCCTAAGCTATAAGAAAGAAGAATTCAGGAGACCACACTTCTGTTTGGATATTATGGCCTGTTTTTCCTCATTAGTTTTTTTAAAAAAAAAATCTGGTCTCATCTGTTCTTTTGTTGTTCACTGTAGATGGTTGTATCACTTGGTATTCTTAATTGGCAGCAATCAGAAACGAGAGCTTCCTTCTTTGTGCATGATTATGTGCAGCAAATTGTCTTTCCCTTAGAGTGAACACCTTCAAAATGAAATACTACATTCTGCAGCTTTCCACAGGATTAAAACCCTTTGGCATTTTATAAACATTGTGTCCTGAAGTGATTTGGGGATTATAAACAGGTGCAAAGCTAACTCATGAATTCTCTTTCATTTATAGCCAAATTTCCATACTATTATTGCTTTCATTTTAAGTAATTAATTTTTTGTATGTATATGTATGATGTGCATACTTACATCTATGTTTGTGAATTCATGTGTATACACGCTTGCCATGATCCTCCTGTGGAGGTCAGAAGCAAATTCAGGCATTGGTGTTGCCTTCTGCCTTGTCTGAGGCAGTGTTTCTCTGTGTTTTGCTGTGTGTTTCAGGCTAGCCAGCTCATGAGTTTCTGGAGATTCTTCCCTCTCTACCTCCCATCTCACCATAGAATCACTGGCACAGATACAGACATGTACTGTCTTGTGGGTTCGGAGGACTGGAACTAAGGTCCTCACACTTGGGCCCCGCTTTGCCCACTGAGCCCTATACCTGTCCCTAAATGTTAATACCTTTGACATATTTTTATTATTCTTCTCTATTTGCATATATTTATAACCTGTGTACTTATTGCTGTGGGATGTTCTGTATGGCAAATGTGTTGCTAATAAAACACTGATTGGCCAGTGGCTAGGCAGGAAGTATAGGTGGGGCTAACAGAGAGAAGAAAAAGAACAGGAAGGCGGAGGGAGTCGCTGTCTGCCAGCCACCACCAGGACAAGCAGCATGTAAAGATGCCGGTAAGCCACGAGCCATGTGGCAAGGTATAGATTTATGGAAATGGATTAATTTAAGATATAGGACAGTTAGCAAGAAGCCTGCCATGGCTATACAGTTTGTAAGCAATATAAGTCTGTGTGTTTACTTGCTTGGGTCCGAGCGGCTGTGGGACTGGCAAGTGAAAGAGATTTATCCTGACTGTGGGCCAGGCAGGAAAACCCTAGCTACAACTTATAGTTACAGATATTGTAAACATATATTCTTATACCTACATGCATGCATGGGTACACATTATGAGACCACTTTATAAATATATTCATGTAATTTTTTTCTTTTAGAAGTTTGATGAAATTTACAGATGTGATACCTTTTATTACTTAATATTGCACTATGTATTTTCCTTATCAAGTATATTTCCTTGCCAAAATAAAAGTATCAATAGAAGTAAAACTAACTTTATACAATATTATTACCAAAATTAGAGACTTCTCCCATTGCTACATAATAAATTCAACTATTTTTGAATCTTTATTTTTCTTGTCATTTTTATTATTTCTGGATTTTCAATTTTTCATATAGTTTCCTGATTTTTAAAATGATTATGTGAGACACTTAGATTTAGTAGAACTCATTGCAGTTGATACTTGATTCCCACTAATTTTATTGTAACTTGGTCAGTTCTGTATTTTTCCTATGGTAAGATGTAGGTGTCTTACAAGAAAGTCATAAATATTTGTTTTTCATCACACTTTTGCCTAATATTTTAGGCCATAATTGATTTACTATAAAGTGGATGTACACTGTTCATTTTTTTAATTCTACTATTTCTCTCATATTTCCTGGCTTGCAGTGAGGAATAGCTTCCCATTCCCACTATTTGTATCTCTCTAGAACTGGATTCTTGCTCATTGGATTACCTATACTATGCTGTTCTATCTTCTTTTTTTCCTTATATACCTGACTGCTTTTATTTTTCCCTCCAGTCTTCACTATTCATATGTGTTATGAAGGCAGCTAGAGTACTGAGGTCCTGTGGGTATCAGGACATCAATCTTGGAACCTAGCTCTCTTTGGATGCTAAGACATTAAAAGTTCCTACAGTGTACAATATGGCACAAAGACAGAGAGTTGATGTAGTCTAGAGCAATATAATAAATAATCTCAGAATCCTTGTTAATATAAAAAACACATTAATAATTGCTAATACAGAAAATACAAAAAAAATTGTGATAAGCCCTGAGTATTTGGGAAACATTAGAACTTTGGTGAGGCATGCTTTTGTTAGGAATCTGTTCAGGACCTGATGCCCCCAAATTCAAACACAAACAAATAAACAAAAGTAAGTCCTCACATATACAGTGCTAATTGTGATCATTCTCCAATAATCTAGATGCATAAGTGACTTTAAAATGATTGCAAGTGACCTGAATAAACAGCAGTACAAAAATACACAGAATATATGGATATGGCAGCATTTTCTCCTTTTGTTTAACCAATTTTTGTTCTGTTAAAGGAGTGTAGATCTAAAGAATTGACTCAGGTATTCAATGAGTGGAATAGAAAATCATTGGGATGACAATATATTTACTCCTGAGAATTTCATGATTAAGCAATATTAAAAAAATGATTATTTCATGAGAATAAAATTTTCTAGTTAATGAACCATTTACCTTGATGAATAAACTTAGTGAATTTTTGTTTTGTGGTTTTAAAGCATTGTTTGTTCAGGCTAACTTAACACGCACTTCTCTTGATACATACTCAATGTCTCCAGCCAATACGGCTTACCTGAATTGAACATCCTTGAGAGTCTGTTGCAAGGACACTGCTGTGCCTCTGTTTCATCCAAGCCTTGCTCCTGGTATCCAAGTCAGTACTCCAGTATCTTGTGGATGGCAGTCAGAGCCATGCCTGAATTTGTGTCTCCAAAATATTTACAATATTGGAGTGGGGTTTTGGGTGTCAATGATAAGATACACTGACTAATGTAAATTTTATTTGATGTTAATTTTATAAACAAAATATTCAAGCTGATCTAAACTGCCCAAAGCAGCCTATTATGCACACAAAATACTGCCAGGTGACTGCTTTGCTGACTGTGGACATATTCAGCCTGACTAGGAATTATATTTTTCAAGTTTCTGAAAATCACCCTTAGGACACATTTCCACACATCTCACACATTTTTCCTCATTAAGTTGTTATGAAATTTTGAAGTTTGTGCTTTAAAATGATGGAGAGCATTTTGCAAGGTGGAGTATTCCTCATAGTTCTAATTTTGTCACCAAGGAGCTGGGTGTGTAGGAAAAGTGGCTTTATCTGGAAAGGTAAATGATTCATTTAGGTATGTTAAGAGGCATTTCAGACAGTCAGAAAACTCTGAGGAAAAGGTGAGGAACAGGCTGTCTTTTCCTTTGAGGAAGCATAATGTGAGGGAGGCCTGGGCAATTCAGTGAGAGAGTAGGAGAGAAGGTTGAGTTAATTTAGTGGTGTGCATGGTATAAGACAGAGGGTTTAGGTTGAAGATTGTGACCCCTAATGGTTAGGGTCAGGAAATGCAAGGAGAAATGACAGTTTTGAGGTAGGTAAGTGAGGAAGGACTGAGATTTCCATCAATTGCTAGATTTGGCATTCCCAACTTATCTGCATTTACTTTATAGAATGCACACTTTTAAAAAGTAATTTTCTGACTTCCATATATAGGAAACCAGGACAGCCAACTAGTTCAATCATCACCACAGTACAGCAGCCTGAAAGATCAAACCTTAGGTGGGAATATTAGCTCCTTATCCTTGGTGCGTCTAGGAATAAGTTTTCTGAGTTCACACAGTGTTTGCCCCAGTTTCAGGGATTGGAAATAAGATATTTTGAAAGGCTGATCCAGGCATATTTTTGCTTTAATTTGTTCAATGACTTAGGAAGAAAGACCTCCAGGCCACATCTCTGAAATGACTTTCAATCGTCGTGCAGTTCTACTAAAGCAATATCAAGGATCTTCCATCCAACCTGCTTTCTATCATCTGCTTAATCTTGAATATTGTAAGGGTTGATTTAATTTTGTTTCATACCTGAGTGCCATGGGGAAACAGCTATCAACTCACTAATGATAAGAGAATTTTCATTGTCCATATCAGGGAAAGCAGATAATCAAATTTGCTATTCTTCCATTTTACACCACTAAATCTCTTGTCTTCAACATTCCTTTGTACAAAGACTGAATCAGGCAGAGTTTTTGTAAGCAAAACAAAGTATTCCATAGCAAACAGGAAAGAAAACTGGTGGTCTACCTAAGCAATAGACTTGGATGTTGGTCACAATTCTATAGAGCATCAAAAATCCTGAAAGTTTCAGAAAATAACTGTCTTGGGTGCCACAAATAGTTTCATAGGGATTGAACAAGAGGAAACATATAAAAGATTTGAAATGTATTTTATATATTTAGTTTCAAGATCAACTTTAGGGTCTGGAGAGATGGTTCAGTGGCTAAGAGCTCTTGCTGCTCTTCCCTAGAATATGTGTTCACTTTCTAGCACCCATGTCACGAGGCTCAAAAGTCTGTATCTCCAGCTACAAGAGATCCAGTGCCTCTGGCCACCATAGGCCGCTGAATTCATGTGCACATACACATCTGCAGACACACATACATGCACATAAAATTTAAATTAACAAAAGTAAATCTTCAAAGAGACCTTCCAGAATATTGTAATGAATAGTGCAGTAAGATCCATTTATTATACTTACAGCCAGGGTCACCTATATAAAGGCAAAGGCTATAGATAATTTGGGGGGTCATTTCCACATTTTTGTTTTCTAAACAAAAGCAAAAAGTCCTTCATCCCATGAGGGTTTATATCAGACTGATAATTTTGTAAATATCAATAATGTATATGGAGGCATAATAAATATATGTATGGTAGTTACTACATTTCTGATAAAATAGGAATTGGATTTATGGTTAATCGGTGTGATAGGTTGTGTATATTGTCAATTTGACAGTCTAGAAACACTTGAAAAATGGGCTTTGGGGACATATGTATGGGCAACAGTCTTACTATATTTTTAATATGGCAAGCCTCATCTTGTTTATAGCTGGTGCCTTGGAAGGAACTCCTAGATTTTATAAATGAAAGGAAAGTGAGCTGCAGAATGCATTCATGGTTTTAAACCAATTATCTAAAAATAATTCAAATTCCATTGCAATTTGCTCAGAACAGAGCAGACAGATTTTAAAGGAAAGCGGTTCAGTCCAGGAATGATGCTAGGAAGCAATATTAGAATCCAACTCTATAGAATTTGGTATATGA
Source organism: Peromyscus aztecus (assembly GCA_902168405.1). NCBI lineage: Eukaryota > Metazoa > Chordata > Mammalia > Rodentia > Cricetidae > Peromyscus > Peromyscus aztecus. The sequence goes on from CABHPQ010147217.1 coordinate 59,552, forward strand.
AATCAAGAACTTGCATAACCATGATCATTGTCAAGCTCAGGAGAAACTTTATTCCTTTACCACTTCCTCTTTTTTATTAAATTTTTTTTCATACTTTATACTTTGACTACAGTTTCCTCTCCCCCAACTCCTCCAAGAGAGTATATGAATGGGAACATACTATGACATTACTTTTTTTGATGGCTAAGTCATCCAGCCTCTGGCATTTTGTTTTGTCAGCACAAACTAATTATCTTGACAATTTTCACCCATGAAATGGACAGCTTCTGTGAATACTTGTTTTTGCTCAGACTAATCCCTCTTTGGTAAATTAATACCAGCTTCAGTTTGTCTCTGCTCATCCAAAAAATATTGGTTTTTCTAAGTCCCATTCAAATATCATCTCATTCTCTGCTCTTATAGAAATTTTGATTCCTCTTATGCAGTAAGCACACATGTGGTGAACAGAAGTACATGCAGACAAAACAGTCAAACACATAAAATAAAAAGAAAGGTTTAAAATAAAAAGAATTGGAAGACCAGACTGTAAGTGACTGTAGCTTTAAGGTTTGAGTAATTGTTTCTGAGTCAGTAAATCAAGATTTGAGAAACAGAAATCCAAGGATCTTTTACTTTAGCACACAAGAATTAATAGGATTTTAGAATAAAAAAAAACAAAGCTAAATACAACAGAAAGGAAATCTCAGACCACAATGTAAATAGAAAGAAATAAATCTATGTGCTTGTTTGTGTTCTTATTATGTAAACATTGTTTTAGGGTTAATTAGTGAGGAAACACGCCAGGTTTGATGGCTATTCTTGGTGTTCAGCTTGACTACATTTGGAATTAATTGAAATCAGGCTGCTGAGCATACTTGTGACGGATTTTGCTATATTGAGATGGGAAGGCCCACCCTAAATCCAGGTCTTTTGAAGTGGGAAGATTCAGCTTAAATTTGGGCCAACCTTCTGGTAGCAGCCTATATAGAAGACAGGAAAGACTGAGGCTTGACCTTTTTGCCTGCTTGCCCTCACCCTCCCTGGTAAGTCTATCCCTTTCCTTGCATTAGAGTCTATTTCTTCAGCATTTCAGTGTATACTAAAAACCATCTGAGACAACCACTCTTGTGGACTGAACGACTTTTGGATTCTTGGACTTTCCATCAGGAGACATCCATTCTTAGACTAGTGATACCACAGTCTTTAAGCTACTCTAATAAATCATATATATATCGATATGCTGGTGGTGGCCATGTCAGAGGAGCAGCAGGTGGCAATTGAAGTTCAAGGTGTCAGCCCACCAGGAGGAAACTCTCTGATGAGTGAATCTCGTATAGGTAAGACCACAGGACAACAGACCTTGGAATGTCTTTTTCTGTGTTGTGTCTTTACATGTTTTCTGTGGCTGTCTTTCTCTAGTACCTGGCATGATATGAATGCATGTGGGGAGATTCCCACTGCCTATAATTTAGTGTGTTTATCTCATGGAAACATCCTGTTCTACTGGACATTTTTATTTGTGGATTGTCATGAAGATGATTCCTCCCAAAATTGTACTGATAATAATAATGATAGATTATGCAAAGTTTTGATGAATAAAAATAAAAATAAATACAAGAAAATCTTACACAGTTAAGGCCTGTGAGTTTTACAGCTATGGCCTACAAGTTTCACCTAAGACGCCACTTTAGACCACAGTTCAGGTTAATGATTAAGGAAAAATTTAGTCCATAGAAGCCAATCTGGCTTTAATTCTCTTAATGATTAAATACCCAGATACAGGTTTCAGTGTGCCCCATTAGCTGACTCAAAGCTTCAAAATAACTTCAGGTTAGACCAGATGCTTTAATAATAATTTTAAGATGAATAACCCCAGAAAACCATCAAAAGTTCACAAAGACACATAGCTGAGCTGTGTAGCATGAATCTTAAAATGTCTTACTAATAAAAACAAACCTGGAGCCAGATATTGGGGTGAACACTGAATGATCAGAGAGACAGAAAAGGCCACAGCTAACCTCACCTCACCAACTTCTCAGCCGATCCTGTTTCCTCAAACTGGAAGCCTCTGAATCCTCATCCCGAATGAATCTCAGTTGAACTGCTGCTATAAGCCCAAAAGCTTAACCAAGCTCTACTTCCTGGTCCTCACGCCTTATACAACTTTCTGCTTCCTGCCATCACTTTCTGGGATTAAAGGTGTGTGTCACCATGTCTGACTGTTTCCAGTGTGGCTTTGAACTCATAGAAATCCAGACGGATCTCTGCCTCTGAAATGCTAGGATTAAAGGTGTGTGCCACCATTTTCTGGCCTCTGATTCTAGTGGCTGTTCTGTTCTATGACCGCAGATAAGTTTATTAGGGTGCACAACATATTGGGGAACACAATATCACCACAGAGCTGTCTGATTCATTAAGCTAGGGTCAAAAACACAAAGCAGCCTGATCATTGATTGCTAGCTGGCATACTTTCCTCGCTAGGTTTGGTTGATGACCAAAGGTGATTAATCTTTATTCATGTTTTTTCTCTCAATCTCTTGATATAAAAAAAAAACTATTGATGAGTGTGTATGTACCCTAAAGATTTAAAGCAGAGATGACTGATTCTTTTTCATATATAAAAGTTTAGGTTTGTGATTCTTTTAAGATTCCTTATAAAATTACCTTTCAAAATAAGTAATAAAGTAATTGTCCCTTTCTTTGTAACTGAAAAATGCAGCCTGCCAGTAAAAGACCTGACTGGGAAGAATACCTTACTTGCCCACACTGTTAATCAGAACAAGTTGCTTGGATGTGAATATATGTGGGTTCTTGGGATAATTTATTTTTCACCTGTAATATATAAAATGTTTAATCAATTAAGAGAGATGAAAAACATGTTTTTACCTGTATTCATTATAATAATTCACTTGAAAAATAGAATGTAACCACATTGTAATTTCTATCTTGCCTGAAAATTTTACACCTCTAATCCCAGCACTCGGGAGGCAGAGGCAGGCAGATCTCTATGAGTTCAAGGCCAGCCTGGTCTGCAAAGTGAGTTCCAGGAAAGGCACAAAACTACACAGAGAAACCCTGTCTCGAAAAACAAAAACAAAAACAAAAAAAGAAGAAAAAGGAAAAGAAAAAAAAGAAAGAAAAGAAAAATAGAATGTAAACACATTGGAATTTCTATCTTGCCTGAAAATTTTGTTGGGGTATATAAGCTGTACAAAAAAGTACATAGTAGAAAGAAAATGGAAAGAATACAGAAGAAGAAGAAGAAGAAGAAGAAGAAGAAGAAGAAGGAGGAGGAGGAGGAGGAGGAGGAGGAGGAGGAGGAGGAGGAGGAAGGAAGGAAGGAAGGAAGGAAGGAAGGAAGGAAGGAAGGAAGGAAAGAAGGAAAGAAGGAAAGAAGGAAAGAAGGAAAGAAAGCATCAAGATAGCATGTGAGTGATGGGAGGATGTGCAGAGATGACCAGCCACACTAGTGGAAGCCCATGAACTGTGGACTGGTGGCTGTGGAGCCCCCATGGGACTGGACTGGGCCCTCTGGATATGGAAGATGGTTGTTTGACTCGAACTGTTTGGGGGGCACCCAGGCAGGGGGATCGGGATCTGTCGCTGGTGCATGGGCAGTCTTCTGGAACCCGGTGCCTGTGGTGTGACACCTTGCACAGCCTTGGTGCAATGGGAAGGGGCTTGGACCTGCCTAGGCTCAGTGTGCTGGGCTCTGCTGACTCCTCATGGAAGACCTTGATTTGGGGGATGTGGGGATGCCGGGTGGCTTGGGAAAGAGGGCTGGGGGTGGGAGGAGGGGGGATCTCTGGATAGTATGTGGAGTGAGTAGAAAATGTCTTAATAAAGAAAAATGAAAAAAAAAAAAGAAAAATGCAAAAAGATCTATGTAAGTGCTCCAAAATATTAAAGTGGATGATTTTATCAGAAGAACTTACCACTGAAGTTAATTATGTTTCTCTTAGCATTATAAACGTAAATAAAATGTTGCTATTAACATACATGAAATCTACCCATAAAAGGTTTGAGCAGCACAGTTCAAAGGTCAAGTCTTCAAGTTTTGACATTAAAGTTTCTAGATATGAAACCCGTGGCGTATAAACTATGTGATTTGATAAATAGAGTTTTCTTTATAATGATTTATTTTAATGATCTTTGAATTTAGGTGCCATGGTTCAGTTATATGTGTCCTATGTTGAAACTTAATAAACAACGTGATAGTATTAAGGAGTGAAGAAAAAAAAAGCATGTGAGTGTCTTTTCCCCTAATCCCCTCCAATAGATTTAGTTTGTGCTGACACTATGGATTTGTGGATTTCCCTTCAAGCCTTGTGCTGCCTGGAGGATGGTCTTCCAGGTGGCTATGTATGTGTGTGCGTGTGTATGCATATATGTATATGTACATACATTCATGTGTGACCAGCTCATTTAAACTTCTGTTGCCTTGACTTCCCTACAATGAAGAATTGTACCTTGAACTATGAGACAGATGAACTTTCCCCGCCCCCCCCCCCCACACAACTTGCTTTTTTAAGTGCTTTATCACAGCAACAGGAAAAGAAGATAAGACAATCAGTTTGGGGTCTTAATTCATAATTTTAACAAACCCTGATCCATGAACCACTTTATTCCTTGTAGCTAAGCCTCAATTAGAAAAAAAAGCTCAGTATAGCCTTACTCTAACCTCAAACAAATAAAAATAAAGCTATCAAATATTGTTTTTAAAAAGGTGTGTACCCGTGTGTGTGTGTGTGTGTGTGTGTATAAGATTTAAGTGGGGTCTTTAACTGAATCTAGAGCTCACTACCTAGCGTGTTCTGTGTGACCTGTCTCCATCTCCCACATCTTGGAACTAAAGCTGTGCCATATCCCCCATTTACCTTTTATTTGGGTTCTGAGGATACAGACTTAGTCCTCATTCTTGGGTATCAGTGCTTTAAGTCTTGAGCACTCTTCCTAGCTCAGAAAACTATTTTTCATTCAGCAAAGCTATAAATCTGTCAAAATGTTCAGTTTATATAAACAATATTTAGGTTGGTTTTGTATCAAAATTACAGTGATGCTCTATGACATTTAATCTTATGTGTATGGTCACTTATTTTTCATTTTTGTGATCTATTTTAGTTTTCAATGGGACAAATATTCTACTTTGCAGTCTTTTTGCACAGAAGTTAATTACATTCCACTTAATTATTTGAACACCAGCTAATATTTAATGAGCACCCAGTGGCTATATGGCAGTGTAGTAAGCATTCTCATTTTAAAATGTCTGTTTATTCCCAGCTTTGGTGCCTTTTAAGATTCTGAGATTCTTAGCGTTTTCACAACATGCAAACCATAATAGTCCTCTTGTGAAGAATTAGCACTTTCTAAAATATCCCAGAAACCAAAGAAAAAGAAATATCTTATCTTTGAATATCAATAGTTCACATATAAGATTTTACAAAAAGAAGTGTATTTTTCCTTTTCTCAGCATTCAGAATAGTTCCTGCTAATGAAGAATAAAATCGTCAAAGTTTACCCTTTATATTCAAAAAGTTTAATAACTTCTTCCATGAATTGTATCTACTGTCTAGAACATTAATGATGAAGTCTTCTGTGGGATGAATTTTAATAATACACAGTAGGAGGAAATCAAGGCAGAAATAAAGATCATGAGCTAAAGCAAATGTCGAAAATCTGAAGAGATTTTCAGTGAAAAGGGACAAGTCCAGGACCTATTAAGGCTATAGATCTTTTCTTATTGGTGAATAAATGTGTGAGTGTTGAGTCAAGGGGTTATTACCAAAGTGAGGAACACTTGATATACCCACCATTGGTTTCTATTAATGATTCTGCTGCTATGATTATTCACACAGGTGCTTCAGATTAAAATAGATAAATTGCAAATGTGAAGTCATCATAATAGTTACCATTTCTCAACTGAATTTTTAAGTTGGAAGATACTCTAAGGAATAATTCAGTGGCTTGTCCATCCAGAAAAAAGCATGGCCATGGGTGGATTTAGCTTAATGATGTAGTTTTTAAATACTCAAAACTAACCTATTAAGTTTTGGTTCAATCATTTAAAATTAGGTATTAGAATTTATGTAAATATCATCCTGTGATGACTAGAGATGCCACTTTGACACTACTTTTTCAATATTTATATTTTTTCCTCAGCCTCTCAGTTATAGTTGCAAAAAGTAGTAGTAACCTGGTGTATTCTAATGCATCTGCTTTAAGAACGAATTCAGAAATCATAGTACCACCTCTGACCAAAGGCAATTTAACACTTAGTCAATAATTTATTCAGATAACAATTTCAGCTGCCTACTACAGAAATCCTGGCAAATGAGACATGTGAGAACTTAAAATTCCAAAATAATATTAATAATGCAAAAATATTTTATATTTACTTAATTCATCTTAATAGGGCAAATAAAAAAAATACTTATTGCATTGGCAATCTGATTTACCTGAAAAAAAATCAATCTGGAAAAAGAACAAAACATCAAGTGTGAACAAAAATTTGTTTTTGTGTTTTAGTAAGTACTTTATAAAAATATCAATATTAAAATGGTTTTAATTAAGATTTAACAATATTCAAAATGAAATGTTTTATTATCTAAGTAGCAACCTTGTCCAATTATCTAATTTGGTCAAATAAAAGTTCTATGTGAGAATCCTTTATCCTAACACAACTAAGTTGATTTTAACTCTTTACTGACACTGGAAGACTCCCTTTGATCTAGTTACACTCTCGGCCACACAGTTGAAGGATGTGGCAGTGGGGAACTATGGTGACGACATCTTCATATGTCTTCCTTTGCTTTCTCACATGACTGTGCCATTTTTCTCTAAAGTATTTGATCGTTTGCTTCTTAAAATTCATCCCTGTTATTTATAGAAAAGAATATACTCACTCGCATTAACATCATAAGCATGAGCTCTCTTTATTGTTTCAATTTCAGTTTTTAAATTTATTTTAACATTCTGTGCATTTGTATAGTATATTTTGATCATATCCATCTGTCCCTTCCTACTTCCAACTCTAACCCATTACCCCAACTCCCTCCCAGATTCATTTCCTCAACTCTTTTTGTCATTAGAAATAACCCCTGAGTTCTATTAGTGCAGCCTATCTGTGTATGGTTATGGGGCCGTCCGCTGAGGTGTGAGTAACCTATTAGCAGCTGTGTCCCCTGCCATCAGCAACCATCTATAGTCATTAGCTCCTCCTTTAAATAGGGGTCCTAAGGATACTTCTCCCTTTCCTGATGGCATTTCTTTCTGCTGGCTGGAAACTGTGTAGTGTAACTGCAAACTACTACAGTTGCTATGAGTCAATGTGCTCAACAGCCATGTGATGTCTTTAAATAGGCAGCTGATAGGGAAGAAGGCCTTCGATTCTTCTTTTTACAGTTTTTTTTTTTAAATTTCATACACAAATACTGTATTTATATCATTTCTGTCCCACACTCTCTCCCTCCAACTCTTGCCATATACATATTCCTCCACTCCCTTTGACTTCATGACAATTTTTACACTCCTTTAATTATTATTGCTATACACACACACACACACACACACACACACACATACACACACATATACATAGTCTGTACATACACACACTTATATATAAAACAACCTGTTATAAGTATGTGTGCATATGAGCCTGTATGCATCACAATGTTTGTGTTTGGGGCTGAGCAGTTAAGATTATATAATCTGTTAAAGGAACCATCTCTGTAGAAGACTGATCCTACCTTTCTTTTAAGGTATTAATTGACTATAATTCATATCTAGTGGTGAGTCCTTGTGAGATCTTCCTCATCTATGTTGGAATATTGATTTGTGTTTTCATTTTGCTGACCCTCAATTTTTAGCCTTTTTTCTCACCTTTCAAACTGAGTATAAAGTTGAATGAAAAGTTATACTCTAAAGACACAATGTTTTTTCAATGGGTAAATGCCAGAAATGTCTATTATTTAGCTACTTATAAATATTTTACCCATAAACACAAATCAATGATTATCCTTTGAATAGTGAAATAATCCCTACTTCAGCATAAGGATTCTTTCTTGTTTGCTCTGGAACAAATTTTATGCACCAATCGGTTGATATTGGTGGGAATTATGCTCAATACATCTTCTAAATGTTTGCAATTCTAGCTGAACCATGGAATAGTTTTATCAGTTTTGATGTTTGAATTGTGAGCAAAATGTTTCAGACAAGCACAAACATATGTTTTTATTTATGTAACTATACATACGTATGTTACATGGAAGAGTCAGGCAGCTAGAGAGGGGGGAGCACCCACACTTTTTACTTTGTCGTGTACTGCATTAATTTCTCTAGTTTCTGGAGTTCCTTGAGGTGAGATGGGATCCTGTTTCTTCTACTCAATGGAAGATGAACTGAAGTACACAGTGTTGTAGTCTTCTAGGTATGGTACCATATGCCTTTTTCTTTCAAGTATACTCAGTGTTTCTGTGCTGGTTAGCCTTTGTCAACTTGACACAAAATAGTCAACTGGGAAAAGAATGTTATTCTAGAGATTGCTTCTATAAGCTTAGCCTGTGAACCCTGTGGGGCATGTTCTTGATTAATGCTAATTAATCAAGATTAATTAACTAATGAGAAGTCAAAGCCTACTGTGGGTGGTGCTGCTCCTGAGCAGGTGGTCCTGGTTGTCTAAGAAAGTAAACCGAGCAAATAATAGTGAGAAAGCCTGTAAGCATCATTCCTCCATGGCCTCTGCTTCAGTCGCTGCCTTGACTTCCTGTCCTGGCTTCCCTGGATCATAGACTGTAACTTTTAAGGTAAAATAAACCTTTTCCTCCCTAGGTGGATTTTGGTCAGTGTTTTGTCACAGCAATAGAAACCAAACCAGGACAATGGCACAGTCACAAAAATGGAAGGACTCTCAGTCCATCAGTTTTATTTTGAAAAACATTCACCCACCGGTCGTCCGCAATCAGTCAGACTTTAGTTGAGCAAGAGGCAAATTTCTGTTTTGTTGAGCCACATAATTGGAGAAACCACATGTTCTATTACTTTATTTTAAACAATATTTATATTTTAGAAAAGTTTGATCACATTTAATTCACTTACTACAGCATCTGCCCAGTGTTCCAGGAGAAAAAAAGGAATTCTTCTTAACCCAAGGCTCTCAGAGTACTCTCTTCAAGTGCAGGTAAAACACTTGGATGATATTGTAGGTGTTTCCTAAATGACAGCCCATATCTACTTACAAAGCATGAGGTTAATTTTAATAGATAAAAGATGGATATCCTAAAAAATATCCTATCAGAGGAAATGTACAGTGTCAATAGCACTAAGGGATGTCTCTGAGCTCTGTTTCCTCTAAGATGAAAATAATGAGAATATAAGCATTAAGAAATATTTTTATAAGACAAGATTATATAAATCAAATTTCACATACAATATTATTCATATTGGTAGTGATGTCAATAATAATTTAGAAGAAAATTTTGAAATAAAACACAGTAATTACATTTGAATAGCTTCTCCAATGCAGTCTATATTTAAAAATTCATGATACAAATGTAGTATTGATTTAATAGGACTTTACACTGAGATGAACATATAAGGCTAACTTTTTAAAGATTTAAAATGTGCACAGCAAAGTGTAATAATTTTACTACAATTTTTTGTGCCTTTTTGCTGAATGTGGTTACTGAAAGTTGTAATTCCAGGTTTTCAGAGATGGAGGCATGGATTTAAAGCAGTATGAACCACATAGAGAGCCCTGTCTCAAAACCAAAAGGCTTTGAATGTAACTCTGTGGTCAAGTGCTTACACAGTGTGTCCAAGGATTTAGTGAAGGAAAAAACAGTAACAAACAAATTCTGCCCTTTGCATTATTAAAGTCATTACAAATACATTTTATTCTAGGACTGGGAAGACAGCCACTCTTGGGACCTAATGGTGGAAAGAGCAACCCAACCTCAATGAACTGTTGTTGGTCCCCTTATATACTACATGCATATGCCTCACCCAGGCCCAGAGAATAAATAGATAAATAATACTTTAAAAATATCTCTTTGATAATTAATCAAAATAACAAGATCAATATTAGACATATAGTAAGTGCTCAGTAGGTACAGCAATTTCAAATAAAATATACATATTCAACAGGTTGTCCATCACTTCCTTGTGCACATAATATCTAAGTATAGTTTTTCTTTCTGTACTCTGTGAAGAAAAAATCAAAATGAAAGCTACATAGAAAAACAGGAGAGCTATCAAAATGAAAGCTACATAGAAAAACAGGAGAGCTCCCATCCGGCCCAGAGATGAGTGACTGGGTTCATACCCAAGGAGGCCTGCCCCTAGGTCCCATCCCTGGACCCCAGCCATTCCCAGAGAAGACCCACCAACTCAGCTCCAGTTGACGGCCAGCTGGCAGGGCTCCTGCAGGAAGGTTCCCCTTCTCCAAGATCCCCCAGTAGACCCTGAAATCTACACACCCTGACCCCATACCTATCCACCTGAGACTCACACCACTTCCTGAGGATTGGAGCCATGCCCCTAGCTCCCATCTGGCCCAGAGAGCTCCCATCTAGCCCAGAGAGCTCCCATCTGGCCCATAGAGCTCTAGTCTGGCCCAAAGAGGTCCCATCAGACCCAGAGAAAGAGAGAGCTCTCATTGGACAAAGAGGTGTCATTGAACCAAGAGTAAACTCAGGAGACAGGGAATCTGCCAACCCTGATTAGACCAAGATTGGCTTTTTGAGAAGTAGAATCCACCACCTTTCATTGGACCAAGAGAGGCTTCCTGAAATGCGGACTCTGTCAACACTGACTGGACCAAGAGCCCCGATAAGACCAAGAACAAATCCACGAGGAGATGGGCAGACATCAAGGCAGAAGTACATACAACAACATAAAGAGCAATACAGCATTACCAGAACCTAGCCCTCCTCCAACAGCAAGACCTGAACATCACAAAATAGAAGAATCAGAAGAAAGCAACCTTAGGAATAGCATCATGAAGATGCTAGAGGCCTTTAAAGAAAAAAAAATGAAATTGAGGAAAGATAAACAAAAAAGTGGAGGAAATCAATAAAGAAAATGAGAAAAAGTCAAACAAAAATGGGAAGAAATCCATAGAGAACTAGAGGAAAAGAGAAATAAAAAAGTGGAAGAAAACAATAAATCCCTTAAAGAAAACCATGAAAAAGCAATGAAACAGGTGAGGGAAACAATTCAAAACCTGAAAAGAGAAATAGAAACAATGAAGAAGACACAAACAGAGGGAATGCTGGAAATAGAAAATCTGAGTAAACGAACAGGAAATACAGATGCAAGCATAACCAACAGAATACAAGAGATGGAAGAGAGGATCTTGGTGTAGAGGATACAATAGAGGAAATGGATTCATCAGTCAAAGGAAATACCAATGCCAAAAGAATCATAACACAAAATGTCCAAGAAATTTGGGACACCATGAAAAGACCAAACCTACAAATAATAGGGATAGAAGAAGGAGAAGAATACCAACTCAAAGGCACAGAAAATATATTCAACAAGATCATAGAAGAAAACTTTCCCAACTTAAAGAAGGAAATGCCTATGAAGATACAAGAAACCTATAGAACACCAAACAGACTAGATGCCCCCAAAAAGTCCCCTCGACACATAATAATTAAACAACTAAACATGCAGAATAAAGAAAGAATATTAAGAGCAGCAAAGGAAAAAGGCCAAGTGACTTATAAAGGCAAACCCATCAGAATAACACCCGATTTCTCAGTGGAGACTTTGCAAGCCAGAAGGACCTGGACAGATGTAATGCAGATGGTAAGAGACCATGGATGCCAGCCTAGACTATTATACCCAGCAAAACTTTCAATCAGGATAGACAAAGTGAACCAGACATTCCAAGACAAAACCAGATTCAAACAATACTTATCCACAAACCCAGCCATACAAATAGCACTAGAAGGAAAACTCCAACCTAAGTAAGTCAGATACACCCTTGAAAACACAGGCAGTAGATAACACCACAGTAGTAAACCCCAAAGAAGAGAAGTACACACACACTATCACCAAAAGATAACAGGAATGAACAATCACTGATCATTAATATCCCCTAATATCAATGGAATTAATTCACCTATGAAAAGACACAGGCTTACAGAATGGATACGAAAGCAGGACCCATCTTTCTGCTGCATAGAAGAAACACACCTCAAGTTCAAAGATAGACACTACCTAAGAATAAAAGGCTGGGAAAAGTCTTTCCAATCAAATGGTCTTAAGAAGCAAGCTGGTGTAGCCATCATAATGTCCAGCAAAATAGACTTCAAACTAAAATCAATCAAAAGAGATCAAGAAGGGCATTACATATTCATCACAGGAAAGATCCACCAAGATGAAGTTTCAATCCTGAGCATTTATGCACCGAAAACAAGGGCACCCACATATGTAAAAGAAACATTGCTAAAGCATAATTACATATAAACCCCCACACATTAATAGTGGGAGACTTCAACACCCCACTTTCACCACTGGACAGATCTGCCAAATCGAAACTTAACAGAGAAATAAAGGACTTAACTGATGTCATGACTCAAATGGACTTACAAAATCCTAACAAAAAAGAATATACCTTCTTCTCAGTATCCCATGGAGCAGTCTCTAAAATCAGCCACATGCTTGGACACAAAGAAAATCTCAACAGATACAAAAAAAAAATGGAATAACCTCCTGTGTTCTATCAGACCACCATGGTTTAAAGATAGATTTCAAAAACTACAGAAAGCCTACAATCTCATGGAAACTGAATAATGCTCAACTGAATCACCAATGGGCCAAGGAGAAATAAAGAAAGAAATTAAAGACTTCCTAGAGATCAATGAAAATGAATATACCACATACCCAAACTTATGGGACACTAGGAAAGCAGTGCTAAGAGGGAAATTCATAGCACTAAATATCCATATAAAGAAGCTGGAGAAATCTCACACTAGTGACTTAACAGCACACCTGAAAGCTCTAGAACATGAAGAAGCAAAGTCACCCAGGAGGAATAGATGTCAGGAAATTATCAAATTGAGAGCTAAAATCAATAAAATAGAAACAAAGAGAACAATACAAAGAATCAATGAAACAAAGAGTTGGTTCTTTGAGAAAATCAACAAGATAGACAAGCCCTTATCCAAACTAACCAAAAGGCAGAGAGAGAGCATCAAAATTAGCAAAATCAGAAATGAAAAGGGAGACATAACAACTAACACTGAGGAAATCCAGAGAATCATCAGGTCATACTTCAAAAACCTCTACTCACAAAACTGGAAAATGTAAAAGAAATGGATAATTTTCTGGATAGGTACCACATACCTAAGTTAAATCAAGACCAGATAAACTATTTAAATAGTCCAATAACCCCTAAGGAAATAGAATCAGTCGTTAAAAGTCCTCCAACCAATAAAAGCCCAGTACCAGATGGCTTCAGCCCAGAATTCTACCAGATCTTCAAAGAAGAGTTAATACCAATACTCTTTAAATTGTTCCACACAATAGAAACAGAAGGAACATTACCAAACTCCTTCTATGAGGCTACAATTACCCTGATTCCCAAGCCAAACAAAGATGCAACAAAGAAAGAGAACTACAGACCAATCTCCCTCATAAACATTGATGCAAAAATACTCAGTAAAATACTGGCAAACAGACTCTAAGAACACATCAAAACAATTATCCACCCTGATCAAGTAGGCTTCATCCCAGTGATGCAAGGGTGTTTCAACATATGAAAGTCCATCAATGTAATACACCATATAAACAAACTGAAAGAAAACAAACACATGATCATCTCACTAGATGGAGAAAAGGCATTTGACAAAATCCAACACCCCTTCATGATAAATGTCTTGGAGAGATCAGGAGTACAGGGAACATACCTAAACATGATAAAGGCAATTTACAGCAAGCCAACAGCCAACATCAAAGTAAATCGAGAGAAATTCAAAGTGATTCCATTAAAACCAGGAAAAAGGCAAGGCTGTCTGCTCTCCCCATACTTATTCAATATAGTACTTGCAGTTCTAGCCAGAGCTATAAGACAACATAAGGAGATCAAGGGGATACAAATGGGAAAGGAAGAAGTCAAGCTTTCACTATTTGTAGATAATATGATAGTATACATAAGTGACCCCAAAAAATTCAACCAAGGAACTGATACAGCTTATAAACACCTTCAGCAATGTAGCAGGATACAAGATTAACTCAAAAAAATCAGTAGCCTTCCTATATACAATTGACAAACAGGCTGAGAAGGAAATCAGAGACACATCACCCTTTACAATAGCCACAAATGATATAAAATACCTTGGGGCAACTCTAACTAAGCAAGTGAAGGACCTGTATAACAAGAACTTTAAGTCCCTGAAAAAAGAAATTGAAGATGTCAGAAAATGGAAAGATCTCCCATGCTCATGGATAGGCAGGACTAACATAGTAAAAATGGCAATCTTACCAAAAGCAATCTACAGATTCAATGCAATCCCCATCAAAATACCAACATAATTCTTCACAGATCTGGAAAGAATAATACTCAACTTCATATGGAAAAACAAAAAACCCAGGATAGCCAAAAGAATCCTGTACAATAAAACAACCTCTGGAGGCATCACGATCCCTGACTTCAAGCTCTACTGTGGAGCTACAGTAATAAAAACAGCTTGGTACTGGCATAAAAACCATCATGTGGACCAATGGAATTGAATCGAAGACCCTGACATTAATCTGCACACCTATGAACATATAATTTTTGATAATGAAGCCAAAACTGTACAATGGAAAAAAGAAAGCATCTTCAATAAATGGTGCCCATATCTGTCACCGTGCACAAAACTTAAGTCCAAGTAGATCAAAGACCTCAACATAAATCCAGTTACTCTGAACCTGATAGAACAGAAAGTAGGAAATAGTCTTGAACACATTGGCACCAGAGATCACTTCCTAAATATAACACCAGTAGCACAGACACTGAGAGAAACAATTAATCAATGGGACCTCTTGAAACTGAGAAGTTTTGTAGAGCAAAGGACATGGTCAACAAGACAAAGCGACAGCCTACAGAATGGGAAAAGATCTTCACCAACCCCACATCTGACAGAGGACTGATATCTAGAATATATAAAAAACTCAAGAAATTAGACATCAAAATGCTCAACAGTCCAATTAAGAAATGGGCTATAGAGCTAAACAGAGAATTCTCAACAGAGGAAGCTCAAATGACTGAAAGATATTTAAGGAATTGCTCAACATCCCTAATCATCAGGGCAATGTAAATCAAAACGACCCTGAGATACCACCTTATACCCGTCAGAATGGCTAAGATCAAAAACACTGAAGATAGCTTATGCTGGAGAAGATGTGGAGCAAGGGGAACTCTCCTCCACTGTTGGTGGGAATGCAAGCTTGTACAGCCACTTTGGCAATCAATATGGTGCTTTCTTAGAAAACTGGGAATCAATCTCCCCCAAGACCCAGCCATTCCACTCTTGGGCATATACCCAAGGAATGCTCATCATACCACAAGGGCACTTGCTCAGCTATGTTCATAGCAGCATTGTTTGTAATATCCAGAACCTAGAAACAACCTAGATGCCCTTCAACTGAAGAATGGATAAATAAAATGTGGTACATATACAAAATAGAGTACTACTCAGCAGAGAAAAACAATGACATCATGAGGTTTGCAGACAAATGGATGGATCTAGAAAAAATCATCCTGAGTGAGGTAACCCAGACTCAGAAATACAAACATGGTATGTACTCACTCATAGGTGGATACTAAATTTAAAGCAAAGGATGACTAGACTGCTACTCACAACTCCAGGGAGGCTAATCTAATAAAGAGGACCCTAAGAAAGACACAGGAATTGCCCAACGACAGAGAATTGGATGAGATCTACATGAGCAAACTGGACGTGAGTGGGGGTAATGAAGGGCAAGGGTCTGGGGAAAGAGAGCTTAGGGGAGCAGGAGATCCCTGCTGGATCAAGAACAGAGAGGAAGAACAAGGAAAACGAGACCATGATAAATGAAGACCCCATGGTAATAGGAAGAATTAAAGTGCTAGAGAGGTCCCCAGAAATCCACAAAGATACCTCCACAATAGACTACTGACAATGGTCGAGAGAAAGCTGAACTGACCTACTCTGATGATCGGATGGTGGAACACCCTAACTCTCGTGATAGAACTCTCATCCAGTGACTGATGGAAGCAGATGCAGAGATCCACGGCCAGGCCCCAGGTGGAGCTCTGGGAGTCCAGTCGGCGGGAGAGAAAAGAGATTGTATGAGCGAGAGATGTTGAGACCATGATTGGAAAAAGCACAGGAACAAATAGCCAAACTAGTGGAAACACATGAACTATGAACCAATAGCTAAGGAGCCCCCCAACTGGATCAGGCCCTCTGGATAAGTGAGACA
>CABHPQ010147219.1:0-17168 GCA_902168405.1 Peromyscus aztecus
CCTACAGCATCTGCATGTGTATTAACTAAATCTGAACTCACACTGATATTTCCAACTCTGTCCCTGTCAGGTGAATCAAGACAGCTTTCTTCTCTTATGTACAGTCTTCTCCTCTTCTGGTGAGAGGCCTGACTCCCTCCATCTACAATCAATATACTTGGTTTTTCATTCCAGTGTTTAAGCATTCCTTACTCCTGGGGCAGGGATGCTCTGAGACCCCTCCTGGGTACTTATCATGGAAGTTTTGTGCTTTGGTCTTTATTTCCCTGTACTGTGATGTGGGAGGGGCCTCCAGGTTGACAGCTTAAGGGTGTATGAAATTAATCTTGCACTTTTTTCTCTTCTAAGCCCTCTGCTGTCCAATGTCTACATTGGACAATGTTTCCCCACCAGGGCAAAATGAATGCCAGAGTTCTCTCAGGGATGAAACTTGGCATAAATATTCATTTTATTATTTTATGTGTATAGGTACTTTGCCTGCATGTATGTCTGTGTGCCACTTATGTGTCTGGTACCCTCAGAGTCCAGATGAGGGCAGCAGATCCTCTAGAACTAGAGTTACAGATAGTGTGAGCTGCCATGTAGGTTCTGGGGATTAAACCTAGGTCCTCTGGGTAACCAGCCAGTCCTTTTAACTACTGAACCTTTTCTCCAGTCTGCTCATTTTATTAAAACACCCATTCAATATGTAATTTCACATTTCTATGCTCCCTGTTTAGCTTTTGTATTTTAACACTACTTGCATTTTTTTGTGATTAAGGAGAAATCTATTTCGTGGGTGATTTTTGGCGTTGTTCTGAGTAGAACATGCTGGTAGCATTAGATACTTGTGATTCTCTTCATGCTTGTTCTGTTGGGCAGAAGCATTGGTTTTTTTTCTTTTTTTAAAATCTTAATTTGTTAATTAGGATGGCAAGACTAACTGGACTCACAGTATTTTAGAATCCGAGGGACTGAAGTTGACCATCCTGTGGCACGATCCATGAGCCCCATCAGTTTCTGAACCTATGTCAGGCTGATTGCAACTCTGTAGAGAGCTGGATCCAAGCATGAAACATCCAACAAGCAGTCTGGTTCTCAGTGCACGGCTGATGGCCGCCGCTGGTGCTCCTGCTGGGAGCTGGCTGTGCTTCTGCGTGCACAGAGCAGATGACGCAGGGAGGGGAGTATACACACTCACCAATGTGGAGCTGGGCTGTTCTGTGTGGAGACAGGTCTAGACTAAAGGCTTTGTTATTGGTGTTCTTTGTTTCTCTCTCTCTCTCTCACCCCGTTATCTCCCCCACTTCCCCAAGCAGGGCCTCACACGTGCTAAGTGCATACTTCACCACCATCTTAGTTACTTTACACATGGCTGGGACAAAATAGAGATAGAAGCAGCTCACGGAGGGCTTGCTTTGCTGACAGTCAAGGGATGCGGGCTCTCATGGTGTCAGTCGTTCAGCAGGAGCCTGAAGTGGCTGGTCACATGGCATCCACAGGCAGAAGCAAAGGGAGACGACGGTGTGCAGCAGCTGTTTGTCATTTATCTTCAGTCCAGGACCCCAGGCAAAGGAGTAGTGCCACATACAATTAAAGTAGGTCTTTCTATTTCAGTTAGCCTAACCTAGATGACCCCTTACAGGCATTCTCAGAAATGAACTTAAACTAGCTAATCCCACATGATCATGCCCAGAGGTGTGTCCCTGAGTGAGTCTAGATCCTGTCTTATTGGCCATATTAATTATCACAATCACTGAGCCTATTGATAACCCTCAAACTCCCTATTGAGAGTAGAGGGGAGTGATTTGCAATAGAAGGAATGCCTGGGAAGTGTCTCCGGGAAGGCCTTGTCATTGTTGCTGTTGACAGAACCACAAGGGAGGTGCATGGGTGTGGGGGGCCGGTCTCGGGTTCCTCGTGGCTTTACCCAGCAGATCCACATAGAGGATGATTAGGACCACAGGCCTGAGTGCAGGTGTCTGAGATGGTCTGCACTTGGCTGTGCTGGGGGAGGAGGTCATTTGCTCCTCCCCTTGGTGTCTCTATAAAAACCCTGGGGCAGAGACAGTCGGGGGCCATTGGAAAAGGTTCCAGGCCCTCTCGAGGCTATCCTTTATTTTCTATCTGTTTATCTCCGTGATATTCTCTGCAATAAATCCTTCTATCTAATATTTACTGCTGCTCACACTCAAGAAAACTCTGGGAAGCTGTGGGGGTGGTGGGTAAACGCCCCACACATGGGGAAAGCATAGACCAGTGACACCTCCCTGTTGCTGGGATAGGAGAAGTTGAGATAAGTAGAAAAACAGAGACTTACTTGAACATAGCCTTGGGATGGTGTTGCAGACATTGAGAAGATGCAGACATTACAGAGGGGGTAGCAAAGAGGAGAGAGAGGGAGAGAGAGGGAGAGAGAGGGAGAGAGAGAGAGAGAGAGAGAGAGAGAGAGAGAGAGAGAGAGAGAGAGAGAGAGAATGAATGAATTGCAGGGCATGTGTCTTTTCCCACAGGAGTGGTGGAATATGAAAAGAAGCCAGTAGATATTAGCAGACTGGAGTAAAGTTCATTTGAAGTGTTGCCTTTCCAATTTCCTTGCCAATGCGATCTCTTCTACTTTATACTGGTATAATTAAAATGAGAATATTTTTCTCATTATCTTTATCTACATTTTAAATAATCAAAACTTTGTTATGAATAATTGAAAAAGGAAGGCACACAGTGGAATCAGTCAGACCCAGGGTCCATCTGTCTCTACTTCTGCAGTTAGGATGGCCACAGTGAAGCTGGGGGCATACAATGAGAATAGTGGGGCTGAAAATACAACAGCAAATGAAGAAACTGGGGGTCAGAGGTAGCACGTGTGTGGTTTATTTCATCACCATCAGGGGGTTCAAGGAAGACTCTTGGGCAGGTTAGTCGCTCAAAAACATAAGAAAACAAAGAATATAATATAGATCTTAAGATATTTTTTGATTCAATGTGGCTTTAAAAGCTTTACATCTGCATGATAAGCATATGCATGATTCACCTGGACATCTGCTTTAGGGTAGGTTCTGTCTCAGGAGGTCAGGTTGAGTCCAGAAACTCTGTGTTTGTAACAACCTCCACATTAGTGCTGCTGAAGCTGCATAGTTAAGTGTTAACTCTGGAGGATTTGGAAGCTTTGACTCCACTGGCTTCCACCAATGGCTTAATGAGTCTTCAACGTATCTCCCTCCCTAAAAATTTGCTCCTCCGCTTAGGGGACCATTGGGAGATGTGGTCTAGTGGAAGGAAGTCAGGTCACTGGAGAAGCCCTCAAAAGGGGTGTGAGATTCTCAGTCTTTTCTGTCCCTCTGTCTTTCTGTCTTTGCTGCTGGGACAGAAGGAGGTAGACAGTTTCCTTTGCTATGTCCACTGACCATGGTACCCTGGGCCACCACAAATCAGACAGACTGGAACCTCTGAATTTGTTGAGTCAAAAATCCATCTTCCCCCTTGGGAGCTGAGTGTCTGTGGTGTTTTGTCACAGTGATGGAAGGATAATAGATCATTTATCCAAATATATTATCTCATTTTTCTTAAGCATACCTGCTTGGCCTACAAACACGTTCTCTTCTATTCTTCTGGTGTCTAAGATAGGCCTCAAATCTGGCTTTGCTCTGTGACTTTGCCATCAGTCCAAGTGACTGGGCTCAGATATGACATATAGCAGCATGTGGGCCCAACAGATTATATTGTATTTCTTGTCCGTTTGTCTCCCCACCATGTCAGTGAGACAATTATATGCTCTGAGTAAAATGCATCAAAGGTTGTTATTACTATTGAGTTAATAATGAGAATCTTTTTCCTGTTTGTGAGACGACATAAGCACATATGCTTGTGAGGGACTTTGTGGTTTTTCTTTTCCCCATGAAAGAGGAAGAAAGATGATTGTGTAGAGTCATAGAGGGGCTCATTTTACATCCCTATCTCCAAAGGGTCTACTGCACTTCCCCAACAGCAATGCTTGTGCCATAAAGGACCAGAGGAATCAGATGTTCTTGGAGTTCTGTTAGAATTACAAGAATTTAACATGCATGCCAAGACTTGAGATGACAAATGTTTGCATCGTTCCAGGGGATTTAGAGTCACTTATTGTCCTCTGTTACTCCCATTGCTTCCAAAAGAGCAAAATCTGTCTTAGCTCCATCCTTAAATACTCAAAAATGTTTGAAATACTGTACCCTGACTCCAAAGCCTTCATCATTAAGAGGCAGGGACAGACAGACAGACAGACAGACACACACACACACACACACACACACACCCCACTGAGAAAGTTAGATTCTTATTGACATTTCAAACCATCAGGTAGCCTCATAGAGGCACATTCCTGTGAGGACAGCATTGACCTGAAGTGTTATAAGGGAAGTAGCTGGTACTAGAAGGAAAAGACAGAACTGGAAGGCAGACATGAGGTAGTCAACAAACTTTTCTTTAGAGGATGCTACCAATCAGCTGTTTTTGGAGAGACCAAGAAGGAAAAGACATCTTTGACTAACAGTACTTCATGCTGCCTGCTCATTGCTGCTGGGTAAAGCCGAGGAAACGACACAGCATGGATAAAGAGGGGACACACCTGTCTTCTCCAAGTGCTCTCATTCGGCCAATATGGAAAGAAAACAGAGAACCAGTCATATGATGTGCAGCATCAGCCATGGCATCACAAGGTCTTCCGAGCCCCCTTGTGAGGATCTCTGCCTGCACCTCTTTAAACATCCCAGCGACTCCCTGGAGTCACGCAGCAGTGACTTGGAGTATGTCAACACAATTTAATCTTCCTCGTCTCATCTTTGTGCAGCTTTCCCTCGCAGTTCCTCCTTACCCTCTGGCCTTTTCCTTTGCCTCCCAGACCTCAAGGCATCCTACCTTCAACATAGGTCATCATAAGGAGAGGGTGAGCAGGGGGAGGGTTGGCTGGGGTGGAGATGGGGCTGGGTGGGGTGTGGCAAGGTGGGATGGGGTTGGGGATGGGAGTGTCAGTTCCTTAGAGTTTGAAGTCCAAAAACTTGTTTTGATTTTTAAGAATATGGATGTTTGAGTTATAGGAGTCCTGAAGGACTACAGAATGATGTTTACTCCAATAAAAGTCAATTACTTTTTTAATTTTCAACTCCCTAATAAAAGATAAAGATTTCCAAGGTTGTATGATGTTAGAAGGGATAATGAGAGTTGGTGCTCATGGAATCTGCCAGAAGGGCTCTATGTCTTACCCTCATTCTGCATGAATCTTCATGGGGCCACTTGAGAGCAAAGATGACCCAAGCTACTACCCTCCTTGCTCATATTTTGCCATTCTCTGGAATGAAAGGGAAATGACAAAGTATAATTTTTAATAAGTTAAAAACATAGTGATCACGTGACCAAGGGATTATCTGTTCTGTTGGGTAAAACATGTTGCAAGTTTATTGGCCAAACATAATGAGTCTGGACCTTAATTGTTAGTAAGAAGCCATGTTTCCCATCTTGAGACTATAGAGCTTTTATTAGTGTGATTTAATTGTGTAGTCAGGGCTTTGTTATGATCTTTCCATGTGTGAATGCAACATACCTGGATCGTATTTACTCTTCCTTCCTAGTTCTCTCATCCTCACCACCCCCACATCTTCACCTCCTCTTTTACTTTCCACAACCCCGCCCCAATTCTGCATGTGAGAGAAATCATGAGATGATGGCCTTCAAGATTTGACAACTTTTCTCTGACCTCTTGTTCCATCCATTTTCTTGCAAATGACATGGCTAGATTCTTTATGGTCAAATGAAACTCCATTGTAGACATTGTCTTTAGCCATAAAGGTCCAACCATAACTACTGAAGGGCCCCTAAGCTGATAACTTGGCTATTATGAATAGGGCAGTAATAAACATGTTTGCAGGTTTGATAGTAAACTGACTTGGATTCTTGGGGGTTTATACCCAGAAGTGGTATAGCTGGGACACATAGGAGTCCTATTGTAATTAGTTTTGAGCAACCTCCATACTAACTTCTATAGCTGTTTCATTAATTTACATGCTGAGCAACAATGTTTAAGGGCCCAGTTTGCCCCATATCCTTGCCAACATTTACTAATTTTTCTTAATGATAGCCATTATGACTATAGTGAGGTGGAATATCAGAACAATTTTGATTTGCGTCTCCCTAAGGGATAAAAATGTCAAGGTTTTCTCATGTATTTGTTGGCCATGTGTGTGTCATCTGAAAGGTGTCAGTTCAGTACATTTGCCCATTTATTGACTGGGTTATTTCCTCTTTTGTTGTTTGACTTTCTGAGTTCCACCTTACAGTCTGGCATTAATCCCTGGTCACATGACCATCCTCTGTGCAGCTGATGAAGATCTCCTGCCTCTTCTTTGAGGCTGTGTCTCTCTACTCTGGGAATTGTTTTCTTTGTGGTGTGGAGCTTTGCTTTTTAGGTTTAGTTATTTTATGTGACGGATGTTTTGCCTGCATGTGTATGTGTATCACATGCCTGCAGTGCCTGCTGAGGCCAGAAGAAGGCATTAGATCTCTTGGAACAAGGGTTATGGATACTTGACAGCCACCTTGTTAGTGTTTTGTATAAAGGTGAATATTCCCCAAAAGCCACTTAAAGGAGCTAAAGCTGTTACTGCCCAGCAAGGAGAAACTGTGACCCACACCCCAAGCTGAGTGGTGCCGGATGGGCCAACTCAGGGGAGACTGAACTTGACGAAAGGGCAGAGAGTTCAGGAATGTGTTTATTAAAGGAGCCAGGGAGCCAGGGCCCACTGTTCCCTGAGTTACTGTGAAGTGGGAGGAGACATTGGAGAAGCTGCCTTAGGGAAGGACATGACAAGCCTTGTGGAGAGAGACTTTGGTTGGCCAGAGTGGTTCCTTCCATCTCTGGATGGTTCTGTTCTGCAAGGCTGCATCCTGGTGCAAATCTGAGAAGGAATTACTTCAGGATGAGGTTTGCTGTAGCAGCAAAACATTTGTCTTATAAAGGAAACTTGACTAAAAAACATGGTTTACAAGATTTTAAACAGAGACGCTTAACTTAAAAACACAGTGCTCTCATGATGCCTTTAAGACGTTTGAGCCTCCTCTGAAATAAACCATTCCCTCTATAAATTTTGTCCACATAGTAATTTTCAAATTCCATGGAACAGATACTTAAATGGTGTAATGCAGTCTGAAAGAAAATTGGGCTCCTTATTCCTTCAAATTATTTGGGATAATTTCTACATTTTAGATGCAAGAAGTACTGAAGATTTCCTAAATCCTCAATGTGGAGTCAATAAGGAGATGGGAGCCTTAGTCTCAGCCACCATAGGTTCTTAGTTTTCCCGAAAAGAATTGGGAAACACCCAACTCAAGCCGATTTTCTGTTTGCTGTGGCTTTGGGTTAGTGACTCAGTTTGTGTTTTATGAGCCATCTGCAGACCCCACAATGTTGTGCTGTGTCTGCCTTGGGATCTTCAGACACAGGGGTTGTGTGAGGTCCTCAAATAGTGACAGTTTTATGTCACGAGGATCTAGGGAAGAGAATGGGAAATACCTGGAACTGTACACAGATGGACAGTCAGAAATACACACACACACACACACACACACACACACACACACACGACATATAGACATACATATATGTATACAGACATACATATCCATATATGCATAGACACACACAAACACAAGTATACAGATACACACACACATACACACAGATACAAAGATAAATATACCCAGACACACAGAAGTACACAGATAGACAGAAACACATATACACATACATATGTATAAATACACAGATTGATAAATACAGGCACAGACACACACACACACTCGTATACATAGCCACACAACCACACACACACACACATAGACACATAATCTCTCTCTCTCTGTCTTACACACACACACACACACACACACACACACACACCATATTCTCTCCTTCTCCTCCTCTTCTCCATCTGGCTCTTCCTCTCCCCTTTTTCTCTCTCTCTCTCTGGCTCTCCTTCTCTCTCTCTCCCTTCCTCTGCCTTCCCCCTCCCTCTCTACTTCCTCCTCTCCCTCATCGTATACCCAACAACGGTTGTAAAAAGCAGTGCAGACACAAATATCATTGAGTTGTATTCACTCCCAGTGCTGGTGTCCTGAAAATAGCTTCCAAACCTTTTTCTGGGGCTGGAGAGATGGTCAGTGGTTAAGAGCACTGGTCACTCTTGCAGAAGACCTGGGTTTGGTGTACTTTCTTTCCCACATGGCAGCTCACAACCATCTATAACTCTAGTTCCAGGGGATCTGATGCCCTCTTCTGGCCTCTACAGGCACTACACACATATGATGCATAGACATGCATGCAGGTAAACACTTATACACATAAAAACAAATCAGTCATCAAAAACTCGTCTTCTATCTCAATCTTTATAGCCAGCTACCATGAAGGAATTAATTATATGAGATTGGGGAAGAAAAAAATTTTTTTTTGGTTTTTCAAGACAGGGTTTCTCTGTGTAGTTTTGGTGCCTGTCCTGGATCTCACTCTGTAGACCAGGCTGGCCTCAAACTCATGAAAATCCGCCTGACTCTGCCTCCTGAGTGCTGGGATTAAAGGTGTGCACCACCACTGCCCAGCAAGAAACTTTTAAATGGACTGACAACACAGATAATGAGATTAGGCACTTGGAAGTCAAGCAGCTTGTCCAGAACCCAAGGGTTGATGGTAGAGTTTGGACAAGGATGCTAGTGACGTTGGTGTGACACTTAGGGACAGCAGTGCAGGTGAAGCTCATGGGCGAGCTTCCTGATTCATGGCTTTTATGTTTCTGTTTGCTGGAGCACAAAGAAGCATTTTGAGACTTTCCACCATTTTTAACTGAGTTCAGATAACAGGTATAATGATGTCTTTGTGTGTATAGAAATTAATCTATGGATTTTCTACAACTATGAAATATATACGTAGTTTAAAAGACACAACAGTAAGAGCTATTTCATGTCTTAGCTTATTACCAGCATGCCATGCCCCTACTAAGGGAAGCACTTTTTTTCTATTTCTTTTGCCATTTATGCCCCTTTCTCTCTCTAATATTCTAGTCTATAAAATAGAAACATGGGCTAATCCTCAGTCATCTGGAGCAGCTGTTAGTTTTCTGTGCTGTTTGAGGACTTTCAGTACACTTGAGTAGTTTTTAAAGATTTATTTATTATTTTTGTTTTATGTGTATGAATGTTTGTCTACATATGTGAATGCTTCATGTACATGCAATGCCTGAAGAGGCCAGAAGAGGACTTTGGATTCCCTGGAACTAGAGTTATAGACAGTTGTGAGCCATGGTGTGGGTGCTGGAAACACCCTGGAAGAGCAATCAGTGCTCTTAACTGCTGAGCTGTCTCTACAGCCCCTGGGGTATTTCTTAAATTAGAATCTGGCATTCAATTTCTCAGGGTCTCCCAAGTTAGCACAAGATCCATTGAGTTTTGATAAAGAAAATGTATATGACATTTCTAGTCTGACAGGTAATGTTGGTTGTCAACTAGACTAGAGCTAAGTATGTTAAAAAAAATTTGACACCTTGGTTCTGGATGTGGGTATCTTCAGGGAAGATTGGCCTGTGCATCAGGACTGAACAGGAGAGACCTGTCCTGGATTGAGAGCAGCAGTGTGTCTACTGAAACAAAGCAGAAGAAGAGGACACACTGGAAGCACAGGCAGATCCTTCTTGAGTGGGTGTATTGACCCACGCTGTCACCTGCAGACAGCGGACTCCAGACTCCTTTGAAGGATCTGCAGCCTATGATGAGGCTTCAGGCCTTTGGCCTTAGGCTGAGACTGCATCATTGACTTTTATCTCTCTTCTGTTTTACAGCTTGAGGCTCCTTGGTTTGAGCGATACTATGGGATTACTCAGCCTCTGTTCATGTGAGCCAATGCAGTGTTGGTTCTGTCTGTAGAGACACCTCCTTCATCTCACAGGCAAGTGTTGTGAGGCAAGTCTACCTCTATCTATTACAACCTTTACAGACACACAATCATGTAGGATCCGCATGTTTTGAGATATGTGTTGACATTCTTGTTTTTCAGTGTTGAGTGATGAGACCCAAGGAGTTTAATTCCAAAGCGACATAATGTGGAATTGGAAGCCTGTTCCCTGACTGAACACCAACCAGCCCTCAGTGTTCCATGCTGCCTGTACAAGAAAGTTCCATGCAAACAGAATTGTCTTCTGCCCTTACCATAATTTGAATATGGCCTGGCCCCCTCCTGGGTTCGTGCATTGGAGACCTGACCTTTAGTGTATGATTTTAATAGTTGCTGAGACCTTTGAGATGTGATTAGACATAGGGGCTGTCTCAGTGAAGGGCCTGATGTAGTCCCCAGAAGAGCAGTCAGTTATATTGAGAGCTGGTCACTATAAATCAGGTTAGCCTCTTCTCTCTCTCTCTCTCTCTCTCTCTCTCTCTCTCTCTCTCTCTCTCTCTCTGCTTCCTCTCTCCTCCTTCTCCTTTTTTTTCTACTTGTGAAGTATCACATGGTCCTTACTACAAGCCGAGTGCCTGACGATAATGCTTTCTTGCCTCCCAGAATCATGAGCCTGGTTTGCTTTTTTTTCCCATTTGTTTTTAAGAGAAGACCCTACTTTATAGCCCACACTGCCCTGGAATCACTATGTAGCCCAGAATGACCTTAAATATATCTACCTCAGTCTTCTAAGTACTGGGTTATCGACTTAAAATACCGGTCAGGTTCTTTTCTTTATAACCTGTCTAGTCTCAAGTATGTCGTCACAGCAACACAAAATATACTAAAGTAAAATATTTTAGATGCCTTTAGATATGATGGCACCCACTCCTTCCTTGTTACAAGCACATTTTTGCCAAGGGAATTCTGTGGGTCGATAGAACTATATGTATCACCCTATGAGGGGTTTACTGGATGGGAAGCCCATCGTCTTCTGGTGGAAGTAGGGAGCCCAGATTCCAAGTGGATTTGAGAGCAAATAGGATGAAGCTGAAGTCCAAATGCAGCATTTATTCAGGGCAGGGTTTGAGGGAGTGAAAACTGACAGTGACTTTGGGAGTCGGGCACGCAGCCGTCAGGGAAGGCCTTCTACAACATAGGAATGGCAGTTCTTCACCTTTCTTTTTCCTTGGCACGAGAGTCCCATTTCATGTGCTGCCCACCACAGACCCCAAAACAAAGGGTCTTGTCCACTCTGGCCGTATGAAGTGCACATTCAATGGAAACTGTAGTTTGACTTTTGAGTCGAGATCGCCTCCAAATCTGGTGGTCGGTCCTAGTGTGTGTCATGGTGTTGGGTGTTGATAGTGAGGGGCAGTTTCCAGTCACCACACAATCACTGGAGAAACAAAGACACCCCAGCATGCTGGAGTTCAGCAGGTTACACATGTTGGATATGTTTGGATTGCAGACATTTAAAAACAAATTTCATTAATTCTTTTTTTTTTTGTTTTTGTTTTTTATTGAATTTAGTTTGGAGTGAGACTATTCTGCTGAGGTGCAGAAACTCAGTCAAATCATTGTGAGATCATTTTCTTGTTCTTCCAATGTCCAGTTCAAAGTCCATATGCAATGCTTCTGAATTGTCAAAATCTAGTAGCTGGGTGAAGGGAGAATATGTCAGAGGTTGCATGTGCCAGCCCTGGCATCATCAGAGGCCGTTTCTTCCCCCTCTGATATTTAGCAGTCTGTCAAGAGGAATACTCTTGGGTTCTTGTTTTTCCTGATGATAAAAGAGATTCGAGTCATGCCATAAATTTACTACAGTGCCTGTCTTAGGGGCTTGGGTTGGCTGTGGTACTTCAGCATTACACCTCCTTAAGAAACTTGCTGAATGTAGTTTAATATTCACTGCCTTAGTTCACTTGTGTATATTAGAATGTTTCCTCCAGAGGCCTATGCAAGATTATCTCACAGAGTCACAAGTTCAACAGAGAACTGGAAACCCATCTGTCTTCATTAAAATTTATTATTGAGGAATGATAGGAAAGAAACATTATTGACCATACTAAAATAAAAATTGGTGATCATAATCATAAATTGTAGAACTATCCTCTGCTTTGTACTTCCCTCAAATTGTTTTCAGTCAAAAGTCTGAGGAAAACTCATTATTACAAAAGAAAAACAGCTCTGACCCTAGAAAAATTCAACCTACAGTGTCCCATCCAATGTGTTTTACCTTACCTTCCATTAATTCTTGAGAATTACATACAATGTGTTTTGAGCATTTCCTCTTCACCCCACCCCCAACTCTTCCTAAATCCGTCTTACCTTCCTATTCTCCAAAAGTTTGTATCCTCTTTTTCCCCCCATAACCCATCAATTCCAATTTGTACTGCTCACAGACTCCTGGGTGTTGTCTATCTGCAGGAGTATAGTCAACCTACCAGGGGCTATGTCCTCGAAGAACACTGACTCTCCCTTCCCTGAAAGCCATCAAGTGTCTATAGCTTCCCAGTTGGGGGTGGGAGCTTGTGGATCCCTTACCATTCCATGTTAGAATGTCGACTGCCTTGATTTTGTGCAGGCAATCACTGCACAAAACTGCTGTGCATTCATGAGTGTAGAGGTCCTGTTGACTGGTGACATTTTCAACTTATGATGGGTTTATCAGTCTGTGACCCTCTTGAAAGTAGAAATTAGGCATGCGTATAGATATTTGATCCCAATCCCATTTAAAGTAGAAACGACAACAATAATAATAAAATAATAATTTTCTGTCTCATATATGTGACATTTTACCGCCTGAGCTACACCCCATGCCCAGCCCTTGAGGTAGATAGATTTGAGAAATTAAATGGAACTGAGGGAAATTAGGTCATGAAAAACTGAAGACTGGGGAGTCGGATGAGTGAAGGAGATGAAGAAAGGAACCAGAATTACTAATAAGCTGTGGTTTTCTCCAAAGAGCTAGAATGAAGCCTGTATCTTCATCGTTGAAAGAAGCTGTATTTTGGATAGTCTCACTCAGTCAGTGAGGTGCTCCACACACCTTCCTGTGGCAGGTCTTCCCTTCCATGATCTCATTCCCCTAGTCGACTGTGCTTCTTAAGGTCCAGGTTAGCTTCATTTCCATCTGACTGGGGACAGATGGATGGCTGTGAATGGACAGCAGCCCGAGGGTCAGCTGGGGGTAAGCTATTTCCACTTGGCTTCTTATTGCACTCTAGAAAATGTTTTCCTCTAGGATCCAAATTTTTCCAATTCTGTTTTCCCCCGCACTTGACGTTTTGCCCATTGCTCCTCTTCGTCTGTTAGTCTTTGATGTTTTTATAGTCCAGTAAGAAGCCAAGTGGAAATAGCTTACCCCCAACTGGCCAGAGTGAGACCATCCAAAATACAGTTTCTTTCAACAATGAAGATACAGCCTGCAGCCACAGCTGTTGGTTCAGGTGTACCACTTCCATATAAGTAGGTGCCAAATGATCTTTTAAGAGGTATCTGGCATCACCTTGACAGAAATGGAAACACATACTGAGAGACAAACTAGAAAGATGTATAGTAAGAGGGGAAGTTTATCATGTATATGCTGCAGGCTTCCATGCCTGTGGGAGGGATCTGAATTTACAATGTTGACAGAAAGCACACGGTGACCCCCAGGTCGTCCCGACACATACTACAGAATCTGTACTGCTAAGTCTTTCTAAGTCGGTA
The DNA here is from genome assembly GCA_902168405.1 of Peromyscus aztecus. Taxonomy (NCBI): domain Eukaryota; kingdom Metazoa; phylum Chordata; class Mammalia; order Rodentia; family Cricetidae; genus Peromyscus; species Peromyscus aztecus. The sequence goes on from CABHPQ010147219.1 coordinate 13,640, forward strand.
CCCTCTGGCTGTTGGCCAACACAAGGCCTGAAGTCCAGACTTTCCAGGGACTAAGGAAAGAAAACTGTTGAGCCTTTGGAACTCTTTCAAAGCTCTCAGGACATTAGGAGGCCATTTGGTTGTCTGAGAAAGCTAATTCACTAACGTAAACCAGGATTGGACCACATAGCACATGCTACTCTGCAAGGCAGTTGTTTGCTTCTTCTCCTCCAGCAATGGAGGGTCACTCCTGTTGACTTTGTCCCTTCCCACCACCCCTCACATTGTCTTCTGAGCATCACTTTATTACAACACTTGGGACAATCTGCTTTTCATCAAAATTGTTTGGTGCCAACGTAAGAGTGTGTTGTGAGAGTGTCCTATAGACATGGCCAGCTGGAGGGAAAGGTGGACACAAAGCCCATGCAGAAGAGAACTCAGGGACCCTAAGAAAGGAAAACCTGGTCCAGGCAGGAAGAGCAAGGAAAGGAGGTGAGACCAGGAATGGTAAGGGAAGGATTGCAGCTCTTGTTTTTCTAAGGACGTCTGACAGGGTTGTGCATCAAGAGCACAGACTAACAGACAACAGCTACCACCTGACGTCAGGACTTGAGGAAGGAGAGAAAGGAGGAGCCTGCCTCCAAGATGGATGAGAACAAGGCAGGCAAGAAAGTTTGGCCAGAGCTGAAATAGGGAAGAGTTCTTAGATTGGTCAAGACCCTTTTAAATGGGGGAGCCACAGGAATGCTGGGCTGTAGCTGAAAACACTTTTAGGGTCCTGTCTATGAACACAGGTTTCTAGCATAGACCACTACCTCAAATACTCTGGGGAACAAACCTCCTTTGATGAAAAGATTTCTTTATTTTATATGGAAAATTCTCAGTGTTGTTACAATTTATATTTTTGAATCAACTATTTCTCTGTTGTGGAGCTGAGCAGAGCACTATGAGATATCATCAGCATCCACAGCTCCCCTCACTCTGGCCTGCACCACCTGCCCACTGAGCTGCACACTGAACTGAACACTCTTCTGGGGCCCTCAACATGTCTGAGAGACCCCATGTTCTCTGGGACACTAAATGTAGAAGCCATGTTGCTCTGGGAGTTACCAAGGTCTGAGAATGATTTCTCCAAAATCTCCATCTTGTGAAATCTCGGTCTCCTAAGCTAACAATATTCAAAGATGAGGAGACCTTTGAGAGGTGGAGTCTACAGGGAGGTCGCTGGTCACCACAGTCCTTTAAAAGGATTCATACTGGTCTCAAAAATTTTGGATTAGGTCTCTCTGAAGTTGACTTCTTCCCAGAGGAGAACAGGTTGCTATGAGAGGGAAGCTGGTCCCTCCCTGGGGTTTCTCTTTCTCTGTCTGTTTTTGTCTCTGTCTGTCTATCAGTCTGCCTGCCTTCTCTCTTGCCCTCCCCCCTCCTCTCTCTCTCTCTCTCTCTCTCTCTCTCTCTCTCTCTCTCTCTCTCACACACACACACCATGGATGTTCTATACCATGAATGCTTCCTGAAACTGTGATCTAAAAAAAAATCGTCTTTATAAAGTATACACTTTCAGATCCTTTGTTATAGCAACACAAAACAGACCAGAACAGAGACATTCTCTGCCTTCCTTTTGATGTTACAGTTGGGGGCGGAGCAAGGATAAAGCAACTCGTGGTTTTCCTACAGCTTCTCAAATATTCAAGGAAAACGACAAAGTCGGGAGTTTCCTCCCTCCTATGTAACATGGAAGCATTGGAAGTCACAGGGGCTGTCCCACAGGGTCACTCAGTGGTGGACACAACCATCTTGTTCTAGTCTCCTCCTCCTCCTGTGATCTTGTACTTGACAATGCTCCTGTTCCCATCCCAGCTTTCTGTCTCAAGACGAATCTGAGGCGGTGACTAGCAGGAAGCTGTGTCTCCTCGGAACAGCATGTGGCTTGGTTTTGTTTGATGTCTCAACTCACTTAAGAATTCCTGTGTCCTCTCAAGAGAGGGAAGAAATATTTCCCATCTAAAGGGGCATAAACACCTGTGGGATTCAGGACAGTTCTTTTTCCATGGCAGAGCCTCAAGACTGGCCAGGGAATTTCAGGAAGGTATGTATGGTTTAGGGAGCTACAGTCTCTGAGCCCCATAACTCAGCTCAGTTAGCAAGAGCTGCTCACCTTCTCATCTCTGAGGGTTTGAACCTTAAGAACCAACCACTATGGTGCCAGACCATGAGACTCCAGGTATTCTGTAGAATCGGAACCAGGCTACTGATATCCCTAACATCTGTGCTATTTTACAGTATGACCTTGCCTTCAGGAGGCTGGGTCTTTTTTTCTTTCTCCTCAAATACTGGCTGGCTCCTCATGTGACTCTCCTAAAACCAAGAGGTGGTGGCAGATGGGACATTACTTGGCATCCACAACAAAGGGAGAAGAGGCTAAGCAGCTGGCCTCTGGTCCCCTGGGATGCTCACTAGGCAGGAAGCCACATGGAGAAAATCCAGTCACCAGACTGTCACGAGGGAGAAGATGCAGACTGTTTCTGGGTCCTCAGTCCAGCTGAGCTCGCAGCAACACCTAGGCTCATCTGCAGGCCATATGCTAGGCATCTTGGACATTCACCCAGTGGGGTCTCCAGATGTCCAAAGCCTGAATGAACATCCAACTTCAGCCCTTTGGGAAGCTGAGGGAAAATAAACTTAGCCATTCCCAAATTCTTGAATCACAAAGTCATGAACTAAATAAAGTGGCCACTTAAAGCTTTGGGAAATCATTTGTTACACAGACATACCCCAGATTGACCTTCCTGGGAGGGCACTGGTGAGTCTAACCCCACTGGGCCTCTGTGCCACCAGATGGCGGCCCAGTGGGGTTAGAATGCCAGCTGAGAAGGAACTGGCTGTCAGGCCAGCTCGGGTGCCCCGGGTGGCAGTGTAACATCTGGTAGCACTGTCCACTCTGCAGACCCAGTCAGGGTCAGGCTGTCTGGCATGTAGCCCCTGCTCAGTAAATGTTAGTAGTTTCATGAACCAATGTTAAGAAAAGGGAAGAACATGGAAGCTTTGGGTTAATTCAAGATTTGGGAATGAGGCAAAGGAGCAGACAGTTGACAGATGCTTTCAAAGTGGACATTGCCTCAGCATAAGGAAAGCCTTTGTGCTTTCAACCAAGAGGGGCTCCAGTATTCTGAGACATACTTCTTTAAAAATTAATTTTGTGTATATAGCTGGTTTAGTTTTGTTTTTGCCTGTATGTATGTGCGTGCGCCATGTGCATGCAGCCAGAAGAAGGCACCAGAGTCCCTGGAACTGGAGTTACAGGTGGTTGGGAGCCACTGTGTGGGTGTCATTGAAACCTGGTCCTCTGGAAGAGCCCTCAGTGCTCTTAACTGTTGAGCCGTCTCTTCACCCCAGAAACTCCAATTTTTGTGTGAGAGGGAAAACATGAGCTTGCCTTCTGGGATGAATCTCAACTAAGTGAGGCAGAGGCAAGGTCAGATTTCTAATTCTGTGCCCCTGTCCCCATGGAGTGCATGCTTTGGCAGGTAGATCAGCTCTGTGCCCCTGT
>CABHPQ010147219.1:30214-41665 GCA_902168405.1 Peromyscus aztecus
AACAACCTTGAGATTTCCCATGTCCATTTTTGCACATCTGTTGGTGTTTTATCACTCAGGTGTTGTTTAGGCAGTCATATCGCCAAGGTATCATGAGTCTAGCAGCTTCCCTGTCATTTCTAGGAAACAATCTCACAGCCCCCATCCTGGCCCTCTGTTCCTACAATCTTCGCTCCTCCCCTCCCAGATGGATCCCGAGCCTTAGGTGCAGAGGTTGTGTTCTAGGCACAAACACTGGGCTGTACACTTCATGATCTTGATCTCTACATTATAATAAGCTCCAGTTTTCTACAATGGTCTCCATTTTCTGCAAAGAGAAACTTCTTTGATGAGGTGTGAGAGCTGCACTTCTCTGTGGGTAGAAGGATAAGTTTTAGAATGCTATCAGGAAGCATGTTGGTCTGGTAAAGTGGCAGTTTTAGCTTCTCCTCTAAGATCCATGACTTCACTGGCCCCAGGCATCAAGCAATCCTGTAGCTGGAAGTTTTTCTGGTCCTGCCCGGCCCCATGGTCCCATAGCTGCTTATAAAATAATCACTCAGAGGCTTAATATTAATTGCAAATTATATGGCCTATGGCTCAGGCTTCTTACTAGCTAGCTCTTATAACTTAATTCAACCCACAACTATTAATCTATGTATCACCACATTTACCTGCATCTCATTACATGTTGCTCCTTGGACGGCGGTTTGGCGTCTCCCCCCACTCTCCTTTCTCCTCTTACTATCTCTCTTGGATTTTCCCGCCTGGCTCCATCCTGCCCTGCCATAGGCCAATGCAGCTTTATTTATTAGCCAATGGGAGCAACACATGTTCACAACATACAGAAAGACATCCCACAGCACTTAAGTCCAATTAGACAGCTGTTGATTACCTCTAACATGTGAATGACATTATTGATCTTTTAGGGTAGTGGTTTTCAACCTATGTGTTGAAACCCCTTTGGGAGTTGAATGACCCTTTTACAGGGAGTCACCTAAGACCATCAGAAAACACAGATAATTACATTACCACTCATAGCAGTAGCAAAATTACAGTTATGAAGTAGCAATGAAGATAATGTTATGGTTGGGGGTGACCACAACATGAGGAACTGTATTAAAAGGTCACAGCATTAGGAAGGTTGAGAACCACAGCTTTAGGGGTTTCTTGCCATACTGGCCGCTGTGTTTCATAGGCGTCACAGCTGGGTAGGACGACTGATTGCTTCACCTCCCTTGGTGCCTTGCATGGCACCTTCTGGTACTGTGAAAGCTAGACTGGACCTGGAGAGAGAGCTCCGGGGTAAAGAGCTCTGGCTTCACTTCCAGAGGACTCAGTTTGATTCCCAGCACCCACATGGTGGTTTGTAGCTATCTGTAACTTCTGTTCCAGGGAGTCCATTGTCATCTTCTGCTTCTGTGGGTGCCAGGCACACACATGGTACACAGACATACATGCAGGCAAAACACCCACACACATACAAATATGTTAATAAAATTAAAAAACAAGACAAAACAATAAGAAAGCTAGACCATTGGAAGGAGGATTTCAGATTGAAGTTCCAGCTCCAAATTCTGAGCCCCGCCCCTAACCAAAACAGGCAACTAATGACTGCCGAGAAAGGAAGAATTAGTCTTTCCCAGGGATGAGCCCCTAATTGGTTATCCTATACCAAGAGATCAACCCTGAAACCACACATAAATAAGCAACAATAAACGGACTCAGCAGCTTGCATTTATGTATTCATGAACACACACACACACACAGACACACACACACACACACACACACACACACCAGTAGTGATCAAAGAGACCATCAATTTAAGAGGGAGTGATGTGGGAGATGGGGGGGGGCATGGGAGAGATTGGATGGAGGAAAGAGAAGGGGAAAGTGATATAATTGTATTTTAATTAAAATAGATTTTTTTAAAAGAAAAAGAAAATTTGAATTTGCCCACACCAAACACAACACTGGACTCATGCCAAAGAAGAGCTGTGTGATCAGAGCCTCCTGCAGCCTCCGCCACCTCACACATCTCCGTCTCCTGATTCTTGCCTGAGCACTGTCATCCCTGGACCTCATTTGTGGCCATGCTGTTTTGATGGGGTTTTTTTGTCACCCTTCTCTAAGCAATGCAGTTTAACCCACATCTACATAACATTTGCTGTTTGAGTCATCAGAGGTGACAAGGTGCACAGGAAGGTAGGGTCAGGGTGTATGTAGACACTACTCCACATCATATTAGAGACTTAAGCATCATGGGTACCCAACCACCTATGCATGGAGGATCCTGGAACCAACCCCTCTGGAGATGAGAGATGACTATTTCTTTCAGGATGAATATGTTAGCAGCTAGTCACTAACTTAAAAAACCACACACTGGGGGGCTGATGGGATGACTCTGTGGGTAAAGATGCTTGCACATAGACTGAGGACCCAAGTTCAATCCCTGAATCCTACAGGCTCTGGGAGAGAACAGGTTCCTGAGGGCTGTCTTCTGACGCCAGTTGTGTCATCTGTCAAATGAGCGTTGTCTCATGCACACCGAGGCATGGCACATGTGTGTGCATGCGTGCCCTTGTGTGTGCGCACACACACACACACCACACATGCACACACACACACCACGTTATAGGGCATTATACACTGTTCTAGATAGATATGCAGGATGCTGCCAGGCTCACAATAACATTTCTTGTACTTTAAATAGAAAGTCTTCTAATTCCTAATTCCTTTACTCTTAGTAAAAACTGGACAGATCAAGTTGATTGCCTCTCAGAGCCTTCACTAATGAATTCTTGTGGAACCCAGGACTGACTTCATCTATATATTTTGAAACACCATGGGGTTTCAAAAACACCAGAAGAGGTTTTTGTTTCCCAAGTGTTTCCAATTATTCTTGCTCTAAAAATCCCCAAGTTCTCTAGTTCTTATACACCTTCACTTTTGATAAAAATGTACATCCCTTTGGCAGTCAGGGAAGAGGGAGGAGGTGGGCAGGGAATTGCTGGTATGCCCATCCATGACTGATCCGACTTCCACGTGTCCTTTGGGCACCAGACTCCTGATTGCTCTCCTGGCTTGAGAGGCTCTGTGCCTGCACACTTGCACATTGCTTTCTGGCACTGCAGACTGTGGGGTTCAGCCCCAGGCCTTCAGCTTTCTGTCACCTCCTGCCTTTCCCAGTTGGTACCGGTTCTTTGACTGACTCAGTCCTAGCTGTATCATCTGACAAACAGAAATCCACCTACCCCAGGAACACTTATTGTCTCAGGGCTGACCGGGAGGCAGCATCACCCCAGTGAGCCCACTGCAAGGCTCACAGCCACGCCGGCTCTCTCCTGTGACCCGAGGCTGCTCTTGCACTTGACCAACTGTCAATATCCCAGGTACCTCCCTTCATGCTTGCATCCCTGGACATTTCCCTGGGGATTCTAACCCCTTCCCCCGCCCTGAAGCTCTTGCCACCTCCTGATCCCTCTCATCGGCATTAACTTGTGTATGAGACAGAATTGATGGAGTTGAAAATCCAATTTTCCTCACCATAGAACACGATATCTCTCCCAGCAGCTGTGACCAACACAGAGCGCTTCTCACAGGAGGCGTCTGGCCAGTTCCTGTCCCTTCTCTCCAGCTCTGAGCAGGAGGCTGGATCTGGTCTGGATTCACCCTTGGCTCTTCCTGTTCATAGGATCTGGAAATTACACAACTGTCTTCTTCATTAGATTCTCTACCATGTCCAATAAAACTTCTTGTTTGGACTTCTACCTCTTAATTTTCAGGTAAAATCTCTCACGGCCTTTGCACATATGTGCATATTTTTGCATTCTCTCCCATCTGTTACACACCGATATCACCTTCCTATCTCTCAGGTGTATGACAAGGCACCTCCTGTTTCCCCATCTTTCCTCATCTTTTGTTTTTTCTTCTTAACATTTAGAGTAATCATTTTGACTTACATATTCTGTTTTTCTAAAAAATTATCTTTTCAGCTACACCACAGGCAATTGTCAGGTGAGCCCAGGGGCTGGGCATTCCAGGCTCAGCTAAGCATTCACATACAATCCAGGACTTACACCTGCTGTTACCCATATGTGACGGGATCCTGGACAAGCTGTGTGACTTTGGGACTCCTGCCCACATCCTCACTTATAAAACCTTTTTTAATGTCCATCGTAGAAAGATTAGACATAAAAATATGAGCTGATAAACTTGACTCTGAGTCCAAATGTGGGCTTTTATAATTGTCCCTGAGGTAACTGGATGGAGGGTGTGGTTCTATGGTAGATGCAGGAGACACCTTGAGGAATTTGCTCCTGAACACTAACATCTGGTTGAGGCAACAATCCCCTCATCTGGGAACCTCACTGGGCTGCTGGACCACACTCAGCCAACAAGGAAGGCAAACTGCAGGGCGTGGGACTCACGGCCGTCTGTGGGCCGTTTCACACCTGGTGCGGAGGTGCATGGCCAGCTTTCTCACGGCAGCCATCCTCTTCACTCTGCTCCCGAGTTCCGTGGGAGGCTTGTGTTGGGTTGTCGGTGTGGTAGTGTGCTCCTTCTCTGACCTTCCTGTTCATTCCCTGCTCTCTTGCAGTCTTTCCTGGGGTTTCCCTTTAGATCTAGTCGAATCTTGACCCTGAGAAGACTGCCAAGCCAGGGTCCTTAGTGTTCTTCCAGACAGACATTTCTGAAAACAAGGAAGCTGAAGCAAGAGGGTTGCTGTGAGTTCGAGGTCAACCTGGCCTACATATCAAATACCAGACAAGGGTACAGGCTACATAGCAAGTCACATAAAACCAAACCAACCAACCAACCAAACAAACAAAACCCACAAAAATAATACCATGACCATCATACCATGAAGTAAGGGAAATTTTGCTAGCTGCTATTTTTCAAAAGAATGTTTAGGCTTTCTTTCATCTTCTTTTTCTTTTCTTACTTCTCCCCTTTTCTTTCTTTCTTTCTATGTGTTTGGGTGTGGGTGCATAGGTGGCATGGCTCTGTGTGGAGGCCAGAAGACGGCTTTTAGGAGCCTGTTCTTGCCTTCTACCGTGTGGGGCCTGGGGATTGAACTTGGGTCACTGGGCTTGGCGGCAAGCCCCCTTACTGGCTGAGCCATCTTTGCTAAGCCTTTTCCTTCTATTTGCCCTTTTTAATGGAGGGAAGGCTTGCCAGCAGGCAGGATTTCTATGAGATACGCAGCTGAATAATGTCTCCGGAGACGCTCATGATCTAATCCTTGGACTCCATCAATGTGACTAGGAATATTGCAGCTTGACTAATTGAAGGGTGTTGAGGGGAGAGGTTATAAGGAGTTTTCATGTGGTCCTTAATGTAATCCCACTGTTCTACATAACAGGAAAGCTGAGGAGGAAAGTGAGTGGTCGTGAGGAAGAGGTGGTATGATGTGACCATAAACCAGGAACCATGGACAATTACCAGGCTCTGAAAAGGCAGGAGTGGAACCTTCTCTGAGACGTACATGTGAGTACATGTGAGAACATCAGCTGAGCAATACTGACTTAGGCCTTCTGGCCTCTGCAAATGTGAGAGGATAAGCTCCGTGGCTTTTAGCTGCCAGGTTGTGGGAATATACTCCAGCAGTCACAGGAAACTGATGCAGGATAATCGTAAGTGAGGGATAGGATGGGGAAGGTGGGAGGAGCGAGGTGGCAGCCTTTGCTTAGGTGAGCCTTAGTTTCCCATCACAGAATCATCTCAGGGATCAAGTGTCTCCCACAGCTTCCCTGGGTGTCTGTGGCATCGAACATCACAGTGTCGTGGCTGGTGGGGATCAATCCTGGTGGGGATCAAGCGAGATCATTGAATTCTCAGACACAGGAGAGAACTGGTCCGGCTCTTCCAAGCTTCATCCATGTCAGCAACGCCCAATCATCCACGACTCATAAGCTGAAAACTGGTTTTTCTAAAATCTTCGCATCAGGTGTCATTTATCATAAAGGTCTCTGTCTGTGCCATCTGGGAAGATGGCACTCCCTGCAACACAGGTGGCTGTGACCATTTTCTGTGTTTTTTCTCTCCTGGAACCTCCACAGACCCTAACTAAGGGCCTTTCCTACCAGTTCTGCCAGAGCCTGGGAAGGGAATAATGAAGTGTGAGCACAGGTTACATCTCCTTTTGGAGTAAGCCTTGTCAGAGGGACAAAAATACTTTGAGAATCTAGGATTAATGAGATAGCAAAACCTACCAGTCCTACTATAAATTCATTTTCCATAACTTAAATTTTTTCAGTAGGAACAATTGAGAATTAAATACACCACAGATTCAAATTTAATGTATCAGATAAAAAGGAAAGATTCTGGTTCACAGGGCTGGAGAGATGACTCAGTGTTTAAGAGCCCTGGCTGCTCTTGCAGAGGACCTGGGTTTGGTTTCCAGCACCCACATGATGGCTCACAATTATCCATAATTCCAGTTCCTGGAGGTTCAATGCTCTCAACTGCCCCCTGCAGGCACCAGGCATGCATGAAGTGCACTTACGTACGTACGTGTAGACAAACACTCATACACACAAAATATAATGAAAAAGCTACAAAAGCTTCTGGTCAAGATAGAAATAGAAAATTAGTAATTATTTTAGGGAGAGTTACAAAATTATTACTAGAACATATGGGAGTTCACCACCTGCCATTCACCTTTCTCAAGGTTCAGGCATGGCTGAAAGAGCCAGACTAAGTGTGCTGTGGCCACTCGTCACCCTCTTGTGTGGGCACTGAGGGCATAGAGACTTAAATTACTTCTAGGGGGTACTGGCTGGTTTTGTGTGTCAATTTGACACAAGCTAGAGTCATCAGAGAAGGCGGTACATCAGTGAGGAAATGCCTCCATGAGATCCAGCTGTAAGGTATTCTCAATTAGTGATCAACGGGGGAGAACCCAGCCCACGGTGCGTGGTGCCATTCTTGGGCTGCTGGTCCTGGATTCTATAAGAAAGCAGACTGAACAATTTAGGGGAAGCAAGTTAGGAAGCAGCAATCTCCTTGGCCTCTACGTCAGCTCTTGCCTCTGGGATCCTGCCCTGTTTGAGTTCCTGTCCTTACTGCCTTCAATAATGAACAGCAATGCTGAAGTGTAAGCCAAATAAACCTTTTCCTCCCCAACTTGCTTTTTGATCATGGTGTTTCGTTGTAACAATAGAAATCCTAACTAAGACACAGGGTGTCTGAGAAATGAACATGTTTGTCAAAGCATGCCACACCACAACAATGGCCATTTCATCTCCCTGCACTTTCAGGGAGTAAACTAATCCAGTGTTTGTAGTAAGACATTGTGTTTTCTGCATGTGAACTAGCCACCTGGCATCAACTTTACTGTCACTGGGAGGTGAGGCTAAGGTGTGGCCTCTGCTTGATTAAGTCACCCCGTGGCACCTCTACAGCAGAAGTGTTTAAGCTGTTTTCTTCCCACTCATGGAGGAACAGAAGCGCCTTCCTCCAAAGCACCCAACCAAGCACACGCTTCTGTGAGAGGCCAATACCTCATAAGCCTTATGATGCTTTTTAAAAAGTATGGCCTAATCTAGAAGAACAATTTCTGAGGAAATAAGAGATTCTCTTAAAGCTATAGAAAAAATCAGTCTGGACCAACACTTTTCTTTAAAAAAAAATTACATGCAGGGGGCTAGAGGGATGGCTCACTGGTGAAGAGCACAGACTGCTCTTGCAGAGGACTTGGGCACCTACGTGATGGCTCATGACCTTACCTAACTCTGTTTCCAGGGGATCTGATGTCCTCTTCTGATACATGTGGGTACTGCATGCATGCATATGGTGCACATATACATAAATAAAATGACAAAATAAATCTTAAAAAATTACAGGCACTGCTGGAATATCTCCTTTTCAGATGTCATAAGCAATTTCTATATTTTATATTCCCAAGTTGCTATTTTCCAATCCTCTTTAATTGTTCCCAGATACCCAGACAAAGGGTGAAGGTAAAAACAACGCTGTCCTTAATAACTGTGCATGTGAACTTTTAGTTTTTATTTGTAGCAAGCACTCATGATAATTATAGAACCATTGTGCTTGTCTGTTTGTTTACAAACAGATTCTAGGTAGCTCCAGATGGTCTGGAACTTACTATTTATTCCAGACTGGCTCTTAATTCCAGCAATCCTCCTGCCTCTGCTTCCTGAGTCCTGGGATTAAAGGTGTGCACTACTATGCCAGGCTGTAGATTTGTTTATTCTCAGCCATGGAGAGCTCAAAGACTGTACAGAGCAGTACAGTCCGAATATCTTAAATACCATCTACTATGGCGTATCAGTCTAAATGGTGCTCAATTTCCACTTGCACACCTGCAAAGATTGGAGATGGCATGCGGAACACCTGTCGTAGGGCCTGTTAGCATCTGAGCTTTGGTGGTGGTTGAAATGCCTTCTGCATTTTAGGCTAAAATTCTCTTAGAAACTTTTGACTGTGATACACACACACACACACACACACACGCACGCACGCACGCACGCACGCACGCACGCACGCGCACAGCAGAGGGTGTGGGGGGGCTTTTTAAATGCATGTACCCATAGAGTCCAGAAGAGAGCATCAAATCTCCCAGAACTGGAGTTACAGGCACTTGTGAGCCATCTAACTTGGGTGCTGGGAACTGAACTTGGGTCCTCTGGGAGAACAGCAAGCACTCCTAACCTCTGAGCATCTCTCCAACCCCGGGTACTGATAATTTTATCTCTTAATTTTGCAGATCTGATGAACTAACAGCCAGGAAAGTAAACAGCGTGTCCAAGATCTCACAGCTGGACAGGGAAGAGGAACTACCTGGATCTCTCTTGACCTACATCTCCTGCTTTTTGTTGTCTAACATCAACTCAGGACTCACTGGAAACGTTGAATTCTTCCACATATTGGTCCTTTCAGGTTAGACAGCCCTCTCACATCCCCATCAAAATGTTTCTTGTTCCAGAAAACCATTCTAACTTCAGAAAATAATTCTTCAGATGAGATGCGGCTTCCTCCTCTCCCTCTTTTATGCTCAGAACCCTCAATCCCTCTTTAAATGTCGTGCTCAGAGCTAAAGACCGCTGTGCTTGCCAGCTGAGCATCAAGTCCGTAGTCTCTGCTCCTGCCTCTACACAGTTTGTCTAATTTTTTAGTACCATGGTGGAAGCCTGTCATATTGAGTTTTATTGAATTTATTTTCAATTCAACCACCATTTGTTGACTTGAGGTGGTCAGAAAGAAAGGTGTGAGTCAGGACCACAGGAAGAAAGGAAGACAACTCACAGTAAGTGATTGCCATTGCCTGGTGCACTCTTTAGTGCTGGGCTGTTGTCTCAGGCCTGATTGTAAGCTGCTCATTAGCATCATGATGATAATTAACTGAGCTTCAGAAATACCTATCTAAATATTTGTCCAATTAGACTTAAGCTAGCAGAACCAAAGACTAGGAAGGTGACTTGATTGTGACTGTCACTCTGTTTCAATAGTGAGTTGCCTCCAAAGTCAATCTAGAAGGTGGGTGCTCAGGAACCAACAGGGTTCTTAAATCTCTCACTTGACCAACCCTGCTCCTCAGCATTCTGGGTAACTTCACAGGTTCTGGTTCCATGGCTGTCCCTACCCCGAAAACCTGCTGCAAATGCTCTGTTTCTCCTCTTTTATTTACTTTATTTCTTCTTTCCTCCACCTAAGCCTCTGAAAAGCCAAGCTCGCCCCTTGTCTCTGTATTTGCCCACACAGCACATGTTTTCCACTCTGGGGGCTTCAGTGCATATTTTGGATTAGCAGTGGTGGGGGGGTGGTTATAGGTGGGCTTTCCATCTCACTGGCTTTGTTTAATTTTCTTCCATCTTTAGAACAATTAGAGGAAACTCTCCTCTGTAACGGGGATGCTTTAACAGCATTCCAGTCTTTCCTCTCATGGAACTCGCTCCAAAAAGCATTCTCCTTTGAGAGTTTCCAGCCAAGACAGCCCCATTCCTCTCGTTATGCCCTTATTAAATTTCATGCTATTGTACAGTGTTTAAATGGAGACTTTTTCTGCCTCAGTTTTGGCTGACTTCACAAAAGCTGTGAATAATGAGGTAGGTACCCAAATATGAGACACACACACACACACACACACACACACACACACACACACACGGACGGACAGACAGACAGACAGACAGACAGAGACAGAGAGGGAAAGATAGAGGGTGGTATAGAAGAATGCAGACCTCAATAAGAGATTAGGAGAGACTGTCCAGAGCTCACCTTTCATCCCTGGATGGGCATAGGATGGAGGAGGGCTGTGACTGAAAGACTTTGGTGTACACTGCTTGCCTCCACAAGGATAGGAGTATTTATCTCCATCTGACTTCAACTCAATGAGAGAAACTTTAAGATGGAAATTTAGGGATATGCCCCATGTCCCATGGAGTTTGGAACCTAAGGACTGGTGTTAGATGGTCGCCAGCAGACATCTAAAGACAGGAGGGCATGGACACGGGAGGGGAGGGTGGAGAAGCTAGCTCAGAGCCAGCTGTTCTGAGGGGTGGGTCCTTGCCACACATAGGGAGGCTGTGAGAGGAAAATTTCCTGGTTTATTTTAAAAGCCATCTTGTCCAAGCTATGTCCTAGAGGCTGGGCAGAGGGACAGATGTCAAAGTCTTGCAGGAGTGGGGAATGAGTCTTCAGTGGTCAGTTGTGGGGAAGGCATTTCCCCATCGGGTATAAGTTCCCAGTTGAGGATTTCTGAGGAACCCACGCAGGTATCCCACAGAGGAGAATTAGCTGTGGACACCAGTCATGCCTAGAGTCCACAGATGATAGATGGGTACCAGCTAAAACAGTCTCCATAGTCCCCATCGCTCTTCTCAAATCATCTGCTTCCTCTATGAAGGGTCCTGAAATGGGAGGGCCGTAGATGGTGAGTGGACGAGGAGCTAGGAAGCTGCCCTCCTCCTCTTCCCCACGGCAGACTTGTAAGTCTGGATGTGGCCTGCACTGGGTGGGTACAGCGGAGAGAAACATCAACGGGAAGTGACTCAGTTTTGATAGTCATTCTGTTTAGACAGGGAGCGGTGGTTGTGTTCTCCTGTTCTGTTTGAGAATGGTCTCAGGTACTCCAGGCTGGTCTCAGATTTGCTATGTAGTCAAGGATGACCTAAATGGCTGAGCCTTCTCCATTCACCTCCAAATTGCTAGGACTGCAGGTGTGTGCTGCCCTGTCTGGTTTTAGGTGGTGCTGGGAATTGAATCCAGGGCTTTGCTTACTGGGTAAGCACTGACAACTTGACCCCAGACCTTCTGTGAGATTCTTAGAATGTGGTGGACATTTTAATGACTCAATGAAGGAGCTATTTGATGATTTTCCGGGTGCAACTTGAAAAATTCTAGAACAAGTCCAAGAATTTTTAAGACACTTTTTATTGCATTTATTTATTCTTGTGTGGTGTGTGTGTGTGTGTGTGTGTGTGTGTGTGTGTGTGTGTGTGGTGT